>VWZD01003903.1:14065-36517 GCA_013396695.1 Sakesphorus luctuosus | reverse complement strand
CCCCACAGCGCGCGCTCCGCCCACCTGCTGGCGCGGGGGGCGCGGGCCCTGCTGTGACGTCACGCCCAGATGTTGGCGAGGCCACGCCCAGATGCGGCGAGGCCGCGCCCACATGTTGCGAGGCCACGCCCACTATTGCCGAGGCCACGCCCCCCGGCGGCCCCGGAGCGCCCGCGCCGCTGTCAGCGCGCGATGGGAGCGGCGGCACCGCCCCGACCCCGCCAGCGCCTGACACAGCCCGGGAGAGACACAGCCCGGGACACTGCCTGAGAGACACTGCCTGAGAGACACTGCCTGACACACAGCCCCGCCCGCCAACCTGCCGCTGCCGCCCGGGACCTCCCTGCCGCTCCTCGCCTCGTCCACTGCCCCTCTCTCGATTTAGGGACAAGCTGGGTGTGACCGTCACGAACGCTGTGGTTTCGATGGCTGCTAAAGCAGCCTTGACTCCCGCAAAGAGGTCCTAAGAAATAAGAGAGGGAAAAGTCATGTTGCGTAATTTTTTTTAAAAAGGGAAAGAGCAGTTTTGTATTGGGTTGGTTTTTAATTTTTTTTTTCCCTCGTCTGTCTGGATTTGTTTTTAAACTTATGAAAAATGGCAGCAGCAGCGTATGTGGATCATTTTGCAGCAGAGTGCCTTGTTTCCATGTCAAGTCGTGCTGTTATTCATAATCCCAGAGGGCAGCCTGATCTCCAACCTGATGAAGCAATATTTCCTTCATCCAATGGAGAAGATAAGCAGGAAATCAGAGAACCCGGGAAGGACAATGGATCATCATTACTTGTGGTAGCTGGCATTTTAGCGGACCTAAACCAGCATGTCCCAAACTCACCTGCTCTGAGGATGGACAAATCGGAGACCCTTGATATAACAGAACAAATACACATTTCTATTGCTCCTAAGGAGTTTGGGGAAGAAAGTGTGTCTTCGGCTGGTAAGCATGGAGGAGAAAGAGCAGCCACACCTACTAGCCTGGCTGCAGTAACTGAGCCAAGCCCCAGACAAAAGAACAAACGCGTAAGAAGCTGGACTGACCCTGGATCACCCCAGAAAAAGCACAAATGCCACTATGTGGGGTGTGAAAAAGTTTATGGCAAATCTTCCCATCTTAAAGCTCATCTAAGGACCCACACAGGTTAGTTATAATCCAGCCAGAGATTTATTTGTTACAGCTTGGTAATTCAAATGAAACCCAAAACCAAACAAACTTGTATTTGGCCACGGTTATGGTTTCACCTCTCGGAACTCAAGCTCGGGAAAGCCAAACAACAAAACAAAAAAACCCTGCTGGGAATAAACCCTTACTGGGCATAGATTTGGAGCTGATGTTGCCCTTTTTATTAATGTCACAGGGAATGGGTCATCTGTGTGGATTGTACCAGGCTGTAATTTTTAGCTGCTAGCCTTCTGTGTGTCTTGTACTTCCCTTTCCAACACTTCTCCCCTCCCTGCTTTTCCTACCCCATGCTCCTGTCACTATACCCGCTTATCACTTCCCATGCAAGCATCAGTACTCTGGATAATTTAAAATTAAATGTTCTAGAGGCACTAAATGGCTGTGTGTCTGTTTCTTTCTTTA
The DNA here is from genome assembly GCA_013396695.1 of Sakesphorus luctuosus. NCBI lineage: Eukaryota > Metazoa > Chordata > Aves > Passeriformes > Thamnophilidae > Sakesphorus > Sakesphorus luctuosus. The sequence continues at coordinate 34,937 of VWZD01003903.1, read as the reverse complement.
GCAGACACTTTGTGAAAGCCAGAGAGAGCAGATAGGCAGATCGAGAATACGAGGCACCAGGAGACACCCTAAGTGAGGACAGAGGGGGACATGGGCAGTCTCTAAAAGGCTTTTAGCAGCTGGGTCAAACCCATTTCAAAACAGAAAACATTTGGAAGGCAACCACTAACTTGTACTCATCAGTGTTCAGCTTTTACTTCTTGGTGAAGTCTTACCTGACCACTTTTTTGTTGCTAATTTGTGAGAGACACACCCATAGAAAAAGTGGAAGTCTGGCAAGCGCTGTGAAAGTTGCACAGAAAGTGTTGGGAGGGCCATCTTGAAATAGGCCCCATGATTTGCCACACCTCGTGCCTCTGCCTGGTGCTGGGGAACAGGATGGCTTCTGGTCAGGGGCCACCAAAAATGGAGGAGCCTTGTGTCTGCTGAAGGCTGCAGTGCTAGCAGGATGCTGGGCCACCACAGCGAGTAGAGCCGGTGTGTGTGAGCTCTGCCTGATCCCAGACAGAAAATTAGTTTCCTGAGATACACGGTCAGTTCTCTTGTAAAGAGCAGTAAGAAGGAGATCCTCAGAACTAAACGTGACTTAACAACTCCCTGGAGAGTTTTAGCTCAGAGGTGTCGGCCTCACCCACCTGGCCATACCTTCATTGTCCCTTCAGATTGTCCTGTTGCCTCCCTGAGATAAAGCAAGAGCCGTTCTAATTTGAGGGGATGTTTTGCTGTCTGGGGGAGAGAAGAAAGCGCCATCGAGTTTGAGCATATGGGTGGACAATTCCCCGTGGCACACAGCCAAAGGAACAGCATGTTCCTGGCACCCCAGGCAGCCTGTCCTGCTTTGCACTCTGCTTTTTGCCGCCTTGGGAGCTGTACAGAAAAGGTGTTTCCACTTGGCTTGCAGGGAGTTGCCTCCGTTAATTTTCAGTTCTTTTGCATTCTTATTGCCGGCGTTTGCCATTGTGCTGAAAACGAAATGATAAATTTAGCAATGTTTCTAAGGGAGCTGCCGAACCCAGCAGAGCGCAAGGAGGGGAACTCCTGCGGCTGGTCCAGGAGGAGGGCGGGCTGGGCTTGCCCTCCCTGCGGGAGCGGAGGGAGGGAGGGAGGGAGGGAGGCAGAGCGGGGAGTGTCGCTTCGCTCGGGCTGCCGGCACAGCCGAGTCATTCGGGGACGCTGGCTTGCCGCCAAGTTCTTCGTTTGTTTTTTTTCTTTTCCTTTTTTTTTAACCCTTAACTTCCTGTATCTTTTCCAGGTCTGTAGGGCTCAGTTGGCTATTGCTGTAGCTAATGGCACTGAGAGAAGAGAAGCATGTGCGTGTGTCTGAGAGCTAAAGGAAGAGCAGGGAAGGGACTGGTTTGGCCCAGGGAGTGGCAGGACCCTCGGGGACTGCAGCGTCTTTGTTTTGTTTCGTTTCCACTGTCTGTGTGGGAAGCTTTAAGCAAAGCTGCCAAGTTTCCCTCCTCACTGGCAACAGGTCTGTCTCTGTTTGGATTGAGTTTTAAACAGGCTCAAATGCCTATTGCTCTCCTTCCAGAGTATTTTCTAAGGTGTTTTTTTTCCTGTCTGTAAAAGAAATTGTGACAGGCTTGTAAGACACTAAGAGTTAAGAGCTGATAGAACAAGTGATCACTTCCAGGACTAGGAAATGTTCGTTTTTACAAAGCACGTAATGAGTTTTACTGATTTAGAGCAAAGGGGTTGGGTCTCCTGTGCTTTCCAGTGATCCCGAACTAGCTCAGTGACGTTCCCAGTCTGCCCATTTGCCAGATGGTGAGGGTGATGGCTGTTACCTTACCCAGCAGTGCTGGAAGGACTCCAGGGACACAGGGGAGCTGCTTTAAACACCTATGCAAATAACTCCCAAACCTATTTACTAAGAAACAGTCAAAAACTTCTCCCATGGAGTGCAACTTCTTTCGCTGCTGTCTGACTAGATGAGCGGGTATTTAGGGGTGAACTGCAGACTGAGAACAGTCCTGCAGGCTACAGGACAGTGATGGTCATGCAAGACATACTCAAGCAGCAGTTTATGACCTGCTTCAGAAATTGCTTGTCCTTGTTTGCTACAGTGCTCAGAAACAAGAGCTTTGCTGTTCATGCTTGGAGGAAAGATGGAGTAGATCCTTGACCTTATGGTGTGGCAAAGACATACAGAGCCTTCCAAATACTATTGGGTCAAACCCAGCCCCCACTGACAGGGGCTGAGAACTAATAGCATTTTTGAGCTGTTTGGTGCCCTTTGTGAAATCCTTCTGATATTTATAGCTAGATTCCAGTGCTCAGTTATCTAAAGCAAAAACCATAGTGCAGAGGATGCTAATTATCTTCTTTAAAGCAGAAGAAACAAGATGGGAAAGCCCAGGAAGCAGCATCTGCCTTTTGTCCTGTACTCAGAGTGTTTTGGAATTAAATACTCTATTAGGACAAAAGGTGCTGGAGCAATCCACGTTTTCTGGTGCACTTCTTTGGTACTCCAGCACTAACTTGTCTCAGCCTTATGAATACTTCATCTTTATTAAGCTGCAAACCATTGAAACAGGCAGAAAATATTTGTCCCCAAAATCTTCACTGTTCTCTCCACCAGCTTTCAAAGTTCCTCTCCCCACTAAGTTTCCCTTCATGTTTATGCTTTCCACCCTCCTCTCTCACTGCATGTCCTGGAGTTCAACATGATCATCAGCCACAAAGCCCTTGAAGTTTTAATGTTTACCAGGAAGCTATATTTAGTGTCAGTGGGTAGATGTCAAGTCCAAATTCTTTCCCACTGAAGTTCCTGTGGGTCTCAGAAGCTGTGTTGTGGTCCACAGATGCAGCACCCTGTTTGGCCAAGCTATCCTGACCCCACCGATACAAAAAGTTTCACTGATGCACTGCTTTTAAAAATCGTCTCCACTCCTGGGAACACAGAGGACATTCAGGAACACAGAGAACATTCAGAAAATCAGATAAACCATTTACATGACAAAGTTTCCTTCCTCTAAGCAGATTTGCAGCACAAAGGTTTGGAATTCTCCTGAGAGTCATAAAAATCCAGTTTGTCTCTTGACAGTGGGAACAGGGAGGCAATGCAGAGCCCAACAACAATCCACAGGCTACAATTTAATGAAGCCTTTTACAGGACCATTATGTTCTGAGAGGTTGTAGAGCCCCCCAACTTACTGCATTATACTATGTATTTATATGTAGAAAAACTGACTGGGTTTTGGGCAAGGATCACGAAATCCCATGTATTGCAGCTCCCCATCACATCACTGTGCCCTCTCGAGCTTTTAGCCATCCTCAGCTTGGCATCATGAATGCAGAGAAAGCACAAAATAAACCTTCTCTGAATTGTCCTTCTCACTAAGCAGCACATCTGAATACAGGAACAGCTTTTTAGGAAGTCATCAGAACTAAGTTTGCACAAATTAGCATAAACTTTACAGAGATCAGTCTCAGTCTGGAGTCTTACTATGGTAGAGTCTTGCAGCAGAACAACCTGGGGGCCTTGTGGCTTAACAGAAGGTCCTCTGTACTATTGCTAAACTGGCTGTGTATGGCTGTTGGGGCACAGGAAGAGGAGAAGCCTAATTATACTCCCTTTCCTCGTAGATGTCAGGTTTGGACTCATTCAAGAGGAATTGGTCAAGACCTGTGCCAGTCTCTGTCTGGCAGAGTGAGCTTGGGCAGCTCTGCATTGTCTGCTCAACCTTGCAGTTATGGAAGATATATTATTTGGCATCTGCTGTTGTTTTCATTTCATGTTATTCATGAAATATTGGTTGAATTAAAATAGGTGGAAAAGACCAATTTTCATTCACTTTTAAAGAAATCTCTATTTCTGTACATTAAATCTCTATGAGCACATTTTTGAGGACAGCACTAATGAACCCATATGAAAAAAAAAGTTATTTTTTACCTTATGTTACCCTTTTATCTTATCAATTATGTCTTGTTTCCCTAGGCAAATTTTTTCTGCTGATTTTGTAGCTGGGGTATGTGAAGATGGAGAATTTAATAACATATTTAGTATTTGAAAGCAATCTGAGAAATGAAGCTGTCAGATCTCATTGTGACAAGTATGACAACAGCATAACAATTAGGCTGGACAAACTGGAGTTGTATATGGCCTGTGTTCAGGTTGGTAAAGAGGCCTTTATATAAAGTACAGATAATATGTGTTAAATAGAGGGTTGGATTTCACTTTCAGTTCTAGTTAAGTCTGATTTGCTCCAACCAGGTTCCATTCAAAACACATCAGTAAAGCAGAGCTTCCTTTAAGATCTGAATGAAGATGCTATCTGTGTGTGTGAAGAAACCAATTAACCAATGTAAGAAGCAAGTCCTTGTATCAGTGAAACAAAGTTTGTGCTCCATCTTAGCACCTTGCAATTAGCAGAAACATAACTAGATAGTTAAAAACTATGGGCTGGACTTGGCTGAAGTTTTCTTTATCTTGCCTTAGGCACACAGTGAGCCTTGAAGGGGTGTATTGGCTTGCATGTAGCAAGTGGGCAGTGTTTGTGAAGACCTAAGGCTTTGCAGGAAAAGATTACACGAGGGGAAACCTCATCTAGTGCCTTCTGTGCCTGCAGATAGCTCTTGTGTACAGCAGGATGAAATGAGTGGGCACCAGGGCCACAATCCATCCTCTGCTGAGCTGCCAGTTGGGCTGCTCTGCGTGCCAGGACTTGGGGAGCTGCAGTGCCCAGGATGCCAGAGGAAATTGGAGAGGCCTTTTCCCAGGGCTGGTTTCCCACAGGCAAAAGGACAGACTCAGATAATTTGTCCCTCTGCATATTGGGCCTCCTGGTTTTGGCTTTGCGTGTTAAAAGTTCCAAACAGCTCTCAGGCTCTGAGTGCTCCCCTGGCTCTCATCAGAACACATCCAGCTCACCCAAAAGCTGCAGGTGCCTCTGGGCTGCTCTGCCCCCTCACTGCCTTCCACCCCCTCACTTGGCTGAGTGCACAAAACCTTTTCTTGAAGGTTTGTCTCTGAGATGGGCCCAAATGGGGGCTTATAGACAGATTTAAATGCTGGCCTCATGAAACACTTGACCTTCCAGCCTGGGCCATAAGCCCTTTTTCTCAGCAGCCTCCTCCTGCTTTTCTTCCAAAACCTGATCATCTCAGGTGTCTTTTAATAAGCAATACAGATTTGCAAAGCATTGTTTGTGTTTCCTCTGAAAGAGCTTTGCAACTTCTTACTTCCTCTAAGAAAACTTCAACACATTAAAAAAAAGTCAGTAGAAAACATAGAACAACCTCCTTTAGAGCCCTCATTGAGTCCTCACCCCATCATGCAGTTCCCACGACTGAAGTTCTTATTTAAAGTATAATTTCTAAGCCTGGAACAAACAGCCTATGCACATGGAAGACAACAAACAATATATATGCTCCAGGTTTCTTAAAGTACTTGAAATAAGCACAGGGCATGCATTTCTTAAAAGAGTAAACAAGTTTTAAAACTTATATTTCAGAAGGAACTGAAGTGAGGAAGAAAGGCCAAACTACTCCTACTCACTCCTTTTACATGACTGCTTCAAGACTGAATAACAGGATTCAGTTAACTCAGCTGCCAAAGAATTAGGGTTAAATGAGTTGCATGGAGAATCCAATTGGCTGACAGCTGAATTTACCACATATTTGAGTCCTATGAACTACTACAGAAAACTATCTCTCCTGCTGGTTATACAGGTTCTTCTGTCAAAAACTTCCCTTTATTTCCTTTCCCTCCTTTTAACCCCCAGTCTTTATGGCTATATTAATCATGCAGAAGTCATTGAAATGAAGTTTCTGATAACAATTACCAGAATTTAGGTATTGTAGCTAAAAAGCATTTAAAATAAAGCAGTACTTATCATTGTAATAACTGTACCTAGTGGAAAATCAGAACCATCACAGAATTGTCTTTACACAAACCATTCAAACCTGGACTCTGCCTTGGGGAGGCCACACCTTGAGTGTTGTGTTGAGTTGTGGGCCCCTGAGTTGAGGCAAGAGATTGAGGGGCTGGAGCGGGGCCAGAGAAGAGCAACGAGGCTGGAGAAGGGAGTGGAGCACAAGTGCTGTGGGGAGAGGCTGAGGGAGCTGAGGGTGTTTGTGCTGGAGAAGAGGAGGCTGAGAGGTGACCTCAGCACTGTCTGGAAGTGCCTGAAGGGAAGTTGTGGCCAGGTGGGCGTTGGTCTCTTTTCCCAGGCACTCAGCAATTGGACAAGGGGGCACGGGGGGCTCAAGCTCTGCCAGGGGAAATTGAAGTTGGAGATCGGGTAGAAATTCTTTGCAGAGAGAGTGCTCAGGGATTGGAATGGGCTGCCCAGAGAGGGGGTGGATTCCCCATCCCTGGAGGTTTTTCAAGTGAGCTTGGCCGTGGCACTGAGTGCCATGATGTGGTAAAGGGACTGGAGTTGGCCCAAGGGTTGGACTTGATGATCTCGGAGGTCTTTTCCAACCCAATCCATTCTATGATTCTATGATTCTATTTTTCTTCCAGCATGGAGGTGGGTCCAGTGTAGTGACACTAATGCTGGGAGCAGTGAGGGTGGGTGACCTCCCAGTTGTTTGCCTCATCCCACACACTGGTAGCAGCATTTTCCCCTCAGCAGCAAGACCTGAATCTTACAGATAGCTTGGAGTAAACCAGCAAACAAGCTTTTTTAATGAATAAATGATGGCATTTTCCAGCCCTATGGAAAAAAATGTGTGCAGGGTGATGTGTAGAAGATTTTTCTGCAGTAGCACATACTTCTCTGCAGGACACTGGCAAGTGCACTGGTTATGCATAAACAAATCTTATGCTATCCTGGAGTTTTTTATGAAACAAACAGTTTGATTCCATCTGAAAAGAAGACACCTTTAACCATTTAAAATACAACTGTTTCATTGTGTTTTTGTCTGGCTCAACATGGTTATGGCATGTCCAAGAGCAGAAACCTGGAACTTGTTTATATTGGACATGTGGTTTCTAGTTCTGTTTTATAAGTTAAGCAGGTTCCAACTTCCCCCCTGCCCCCTTCCAGTCTTGGATCAGCTGTCTGGAAGTCGGTGCTGACAGAGCCAAAAAAATACTCTGCTGTTCAAATGCAGGACAACTTTTGAAGGGTCCTTTCTGTAGAATTTCTATAGGTACACTGTTTTCCCTTTGTTAACCACTTGGCTTTTTATTAGGTAGATTTGCATGGGCAGTGAGATCATTATCTTGCTGTGTTCAGTTTAACAATAGCTGGACAATATGGGTTATTTAAGTGCAGGCACTGAAGTCAGACACACATATCCTGTATTTTTCAGGTCTTGCAGATTCAGCAGATCTTACAGGGCCTCCACTTAAATTAAAAGAAAAGTTTTGAAAAGTTCAGAGTGCCACCGTTGTGGTTACTTGTAGAAAAACGACCTCAGAAGCCTTTTTTGCAGCTCTAACATGAAAAGCATTTACTAACCAGGAACTTGGCACAAGTCAAATGGTATTAAAGTAACCATATCCTGAAATGACCTCTAGTGCAAGGAAAAGATTTTCTGTAATCACTTACAGCACTTTTACAGTGCTCTCAGGAATTACAGGCAAAATATTTGTACTGGGTATCTGCTGACATTGCAGTCAATGGATCAATAAGCTGCCTCTGATTTATTGCACATTATATTTCTACTGGACAGCTCTCTATTATTAATAGAGTTACAAGTTCTATGAGTTTTTGGACTAGAGGCACCTGGAAAAGCCCCATGAGAGAGCATTGTGTTGCTGCTGCATGTTTTTTATCTTTGCACCTGCTTTGGTGCTGCAGCCAGCCCGAGTATCCCTGGCCAGGCAATACCCCAGCAGGATGGACATGCTGGTTCTGTCTTTACTATCTCCAACAGCAGCTTCTAAAACTGGTAAAGCAGAGTGGCAGAAATGCCAACTCTTCCAGAGGGATGTATTGAGCTTTTAAACTAAACAGCTGTAAGTATTTCTGCTAGAAGAACTTAGAATGGAGCCAGCTGAGAAGGATTAGAACATGACAGCCTGGTTCATCTTTCCTGTAAATTTTTGCTGAAGTGGTGAGCTGTGTGTTAATAGATCAGAGAAATATTGATTCTGACTTTGGGGGTAAATAAGTTAAATTACATTGGCACAAATTTACATACTAGACTGGGACTTTAAACCTCACAGTTGCACGTAGGGCTCTCCCACAGTCCTAATCTGGTAGTTTAGGCCTTATCCTGCTATAACAAAAATGTACAGGGATGCTGCTGAAACCTCCCAGGATCACAGGCTGGTTCTTGTAGGGGCGTACTGTATTTGCAATTTCTTTTAAATGCCAGCAGAAGGACTGCAGATGAGCATTAATACATGAGGGCCTGGGCAGTTTTTGATTGTTCTGGTGATTGATGTATTTTCCAAAACCTCTGCGACTTGTCTGCACCTTTCTTATGCATGTGAAACTCTCAAGAGAGCCCTGGAAGCCCCTCTGAGTCAATGGAGACCTCCATTTGGTGCATGCATGTCCACACAAGCAGTGCCAAGAGCATGGTTAGCCTCAGTGTATAATAAATCCAGGGTGTATTTGTGAATGTGTCTGTCTAAATTCTCAGAAGGTGGCCAAAACAAAACTGAATTCCTTAGCTACCCCAAAGGATTACTTTCTGCCAGGATTCTCATTAATACATTTTCCCCTTTGTGTGAAGATGTACTGTGTTTACACCTTCCATTTCCCCCAACTTTCATCATTAAAACCAACTGAATTCTTCTCACTAACATTTGAGAAATAGTCTTTCTCAGAGTGGCAACATTTGAAATGAAATTCCAGTTTAAATAGAAATGTAGGAGCAAAATTATGAGCAACCAAAAAAGCGAATGATTTGGAATTTATAGCTGCCCTTACGTAGTATTATTAGCATAAACAGACCTATTAGAAATGGATTAAAAAGCTTGTTCTTTGCAAACAGTTTGTGCAGATATCAACAAGATCAATATAATTAACATGTCAAAAGACTTCCATCACTTTTCTGTGTTTTCCTTCCACCTTGAGTGAGTTTTGATGTGTTGGCATCTCCTTTCAGTGGGACAATGTCATTAATGGCCAAAGCAGACATGATTTAAGCAGCATCTGTTGGAACTTGGAGTGTAAATTTAGAACTCTAAATTCTGGGGAGAATTCTGGGGAGAATTCTGGGAATTCTTTTCTTTAGTAACTCTCATTGGGAGCTTTCAGAGGGTGAGATGGTTGGGCAGGTAACAGTGTTACCTTTGCTGTTCTCACTGAAGGAAGCAAATATTGTACAACACAGATGTTTTTTTTTATTATGAACCTTGTCCCAGACTTCTGCAGCTGGGAAATGTGCAGATGAAATGTGTTTAGAGACTATCAGATACTTTATACTAAAGTGATAATCTATGAAGCTCTTCCTCTGTAATTCAGAGGCAAAGCTGGGATGAGAAACAGCTTTTAAATACTGCTTGTCAAAGTCCAGATGTTCAGCACCAGCATCTTCTACCCAAAGTTTCAGGCAGTCCCCAAAGGGCTGTTCTTTTGAAAAAAACAAAAAGAACAGAACATTTTGTCATTCTGTTTCTTACCCCAACTGCAGTACTTGGAACTGGCTGATGTTTCTCTTAAGCAGGGTGGACTAAGCAAACACAGCTTTTCCCTCCAAGCCCAAACTCTCACTTGACTCATACACAAGGTCCTAAGTGGGGAGGGGCTACACATTTTTAGAGACTTTTTGCTAACATTTCTTACTGGTGAAAACTCATGTAGAACTTGCCTGTTTTCTCTGCTTTTCTGCACGTGATTTTTTGAGCAGTGTGGCCTCTGGAGAAAACAATATCACTGACCTCATCAAAATAAAATCACCTCTGTAATGATACACTATTTTAAAGCTACATCTTTCACTTGATACTTCATTTTCTCTTGTCATTCAAAATCAGATTGGTAATAGGCTGCTGTTAATTCCTTGAGGGTTTTAACACAACCCCCTCCGTGGTTCTGCTCTTGCACTATGCTTGATGGGTTAGTAAGGATTTGAGTACTTTCCCTCCTCTCAGTGAAAGAATCCTTCCCTTTTTGTGCCCTTGCCTTGACTGATGTTATTACAGACTGTTTCCAGGAAAATAATTTTTATATGCAATAGACTATCCCCTCTTGACTGTACAAACCACTAGATTAATTTTTGTCACTAAGGCAAAATTACTCAAATTTGTATTTTGTCATTAAGAATATAACAAGTTACAAGAAAGACCTGAGGGAGGGAATTCTGTCTGACTGGTGCTTTGCTTTTGAAATGAATTCTTTAAAAAGCAGCCATGATTATATTATATTATATTATATTATATTATATTATATTATATTATATTATATTATCAGAGGTGACCTCAGCACTGTCTGGAAGTGCCTGAAGGGAAGTTGTGGCCAGGTGGGGGTTGGTCTCTTCTCCCAGGCACTCAGCAATAGGACAAGGGGGCACGGGGGGCTCAAGCTCTGCCAGGGGAAATTGAAGTTGGAGAGCAGAAAAAACTTCTTTGCAGAGAGAGTGCTCAGGCATTGGAATGGGCTGCCCAGGGAGGGGGTGGATTCCCCATCCCTGGAGGTTTTTAACCTGAGCTTGGCCGTGGCACTGAGTGCCATGATCTGGTAAAGGGACTGGAGTTGGCCCAAGGGTTGGACTTTATGATCTCAGAGGTCTTTTCCAACCCAATCCTATTCTATTCTATTCTATTCTATTCTATTCTATTCTATTCTATTCTATTCTATTCTATTCTATTCTATTCTATATAGCCTGCTTTGTGCTGCCAAGGTTAGTAGTTGTGGGTTTGTTCCAGACTAATTAGTTTGGGAAAGCAGATGACACCCGTGCTGGACTTGTGTGCAAATGTTTGCTCAAAGCAGCTTTCCAAGAGCCAACTCTGTTGTGTCTCCTTGGAGTCACCCAGCTCCCATTTCTGTATTCCACAAAGACACACTGTAAAGTGCCCTAGCACTGCTGTTTGCAAGATTCCCAAACTCATTAGGTAGAACTACATTTTTCAGATGTTGGCATCCAAATTACTTTCTAAGATATTTAGATGAATTTCTTACAGAAAGGCAAGGAACTGATGGGATTGATACACTTGATAGTTTTTCCTCTCTGAATTCTGTGGAGGAACTGAGCTCTGCTCTCATTTGCAAGGAAATGCAAGTTAGCACATCACTGTTTTCTCAACCAAGTAGTTGCAAAGAGGCTGGAACATTCTCCTGGGTGCAGTGCAGGGTTTGTGGTATTTATTCCCCTTATGAAGAAGGGATTGTGCTAACACACTTCCCGTTTAAGCACATTCATTGTGGCTTCAAGGACAAACAGAACAACAGTGATTTTCACTGCACAACTGTTTTTCACTTGGAAAGCAAACCACCTTTGGGGGTTTTATTATCTAATTTTAAAAAAAAATTATGTTAACAGTTCTGAGTTCCTAGATCGAGTTTGTGTTTGAGTCTTCTGATTATGAAAAGAGCTCCTTCCCACTTGTACAGAACTCCACAAATCCTAAAATTCAGCTGTAAAAACTTACTCTCAAAAGAAAGTAGAAACCAGTTCCAAAGAATTGGCTGAAAATCAAGTGCCAAGTAGTTTGTGCCTCACATCTTTTGGTAGGAATAATAAGCTGTCCCATTCGGCACTGAGGAGCTGCAACAGCAATAGTTGGATCAGCCCAATGCCCCAGCACTAAGTCAGGACACAACACAGCTCAGGAAGCTGCAATTCCTGTTTCCTTTGGGTTCAGTCTGTCCTAACAGAACCTCCTGATTACTCAAGTTTAGGAATCTTGCAGTTCTGCATTCTGCAATTCCTGAATCCCAGCCCAGGAGCCCTCCTGGCTTCCAGAGTTATGCTCAGCAGGAGCTGGGAATATAAGCAGGAAATCAGGTTGAAATCATTTTGTGGTTCCCAGATTTAGGACTAGATTGACCAAGGGTCCAAATGGAAGAACAGCAGGGAACTTCTGTAATCTTTTTCAAAGCAAAAATTACATCCTGTAGGCAGGGTTTTGGAGCTAACCTGCAGATTTATAGGGCAGTGACATCTTTTAGAATTTCACACTAATAGTGCATTTCCTACTATATTTTACAGAATTTTCTCATCACAGAAAGCTTCTGAAAACTCTTGTCACAGTAAAGTCCTGTATTTTAAAGAATGTTACATTAGTCCCTCTGCTTCAGGCCAGCCAAGGATGGTCAGCTAATTTCCTGCAAACACAGGGACAGGTGCTGCACCTCCAAAAGCCAGCAGGTTTCCTCTCCTCTCCTAGAATTGAATGTTCTCAGATGAATAATTGTAGCAGAGCAGGAATAAATGTCCTGAGGCAGGAGTATGTATGTACCTTTAAGTACATTTCAAAATAGTAAAGTGTGCCCAGGTGGGCAAGAAGGCCAATGGCATCCTGGCCTGGATCCAAAGTAGCGTGGCCAGCAGGCCCAGGGCAGTGAGCCTTCCCCTGGACTCTGCCTTGGGGAGGCCACACCTTGAGTGTTGTGTTGAGTTCTGGGCCCCTGAGTTGAGGCAAGAGATTGAGGGGCTGGAGCGGGGCCAGAGAAGAGCAACGAGGCTGGAGAAGGGAGTGGAGCACAAGTGCTGTGGGGAGAGGCTGAGGGAGCTGGGGGTGTTTGTGCTGGAGAAGAGGAGGCTGAGAGGTGACCTCAGCACTGTCTGGAAGTGCCACATCAGGGAAGTTGTGGCCAGGTGGGGGTTGGTCTCTTCTCCCAGGCACTCAGCAATAGGACAAGGGGGCACGGGGGGCTCAAGCTCTGCCAGGGGAAATTGAAGTTGGAGATGGGAAAAAACTTCTTTGCAGAGAGAGTGCTCAGGCATTGGAATGGGCTGCCCAGAGAGGGGGTGGATTCCCCATCCCTGGAGGTTTTTAACCTGAGCTTGGCCGTGGCACTGAGTGCCATGATGTGGTAAAGGGACTGGAGTTGGCCCAAGGGTTGGACTTGATGATCTGGGAGGTCTTTTCCAACCAATCCATTCTATGATTCTGTGATTCCCTTCAATACTACTTTGAAAAGGAAAGTGGTGAAAGGAGTATTTTCTTTTGAGAAAAGGAATCCAGTTGATTTCTGTGTGTGAGCACATGATGAGACAGTTGCTTGAGAACACCTCTCTATTTTTGAGTTATATCCATTAGATATACCAAGAACTCACTGCAACATCTCATTAATGAGAATTTATTTCTGTTTTGCATGGAGCATAGCCAAGGTGGTAACATGTGCTTTCAGAAACAGCCTGAAACATTGGATAGGAACCTGATTTTTTAAAAACTTGAAAAATCAAGTACAGCCCTACAAGTTCACTCTGGTGATTGAAACGTTAAGACAGTCAAAATTAAAAGACAACTTAATGATAAGTGTTGAAAACCTTCTCTTATTTATTTTCTGTTTCTGTATAAGAATAAGGCCTAGATGTGTATGTGCTTACAAACCTTTGTAGTTTTAAAGACTTAACACATAAAAAAGGCTGAAAAAGATGAAACTAGAAAGGAGCAGGTAACTGGTGTTCTTTTTTCCCTTTCACGCAGCTGTGGTTGAAGGAAATGAGATGCAAAATAAACAGGGAAGGTGTTATTGGAATAGAATGTGTAAATGAGACTTGCAAAAGTTCAATGTTGAACTGCAACTTTTGTCTTTTCAAAAAAAAAAAGTTGACCTGTTTTAAAAGTGATCACATTAGAATATAAGCACAACTGTTATCACAGAATCTGATCCCTTTATTACAAACAAAACCTGAAGCCTGGTTTAAAGAGGAAGTGTGGCCTGACAACCTGGGCAGGAGATTTTGAGGTGTATGCAATGGGTTTGTGCATACCAAGAGTGGTGGCTGCCTGGTGTCAAGGAACAGATTCACTGTCTGATTATCAGCCCATAAAATGACTTTGCAGAGCTGCTGTCCCTGCAGCTGGATGCTCAATATGGTCCTTGGCAGATGCTGCTCATAAACTACTTCAACACCACCTTGCTCTCTGGCAAACAATCCATCCAGAATGGGAATCAAATAACAGGAAATTCCCCCTCCCTCTCTCTTCCATCCAGTTGCACTAAACTCTCAGTATCAGATTCTTCACTCAGCTTTAGAGGGTAAATGCTGAAGGCCCATGTTTCATGCACACTGTGTTACTGTGAGGTTGTTGATTAAACAGTTCAAAAGTTCACAGAGAGACATTTCCCAGTTAGAGCCAAAGACAACTTTACTAACTTCTGTTTGCTTGGCTTCTAGCAAAATGAAATCTCATCCTGGCCCCAAACCCTGGGAGATGCTGTGCACATCAAATGTCATAACTTACCCTCAAGGTCTCTTCATGCCCAAGTATGTGCTCCTCAGCTGGAGGAAGACGACATTCAACATCTTCCAGGATTCAGATAAATAAAGTACAGGTCTCAGTTTAGATGAATAATCCTTTAGTCTGTTAGTTTGCATACCAGGACAACCTTTCATTAATTTGATAAGCTTTGCTTTTACAAGCACTGTTCTGTTTTTAGTAGGATAGAATAATAAAAGAATCATTGATATGTCAACAGAAAAATCTGATTCATGGGTCCTGATTCTTTCTTTGCAGTTATTCACACAAGTGCTGGGGCAGAGCTCGTAGAGCCAAAGTGTTGTGATTTCAGCATGAATTCACCCACAGTTCACACCAGATTAATACAATTTCACAGAATCACAGAATCCCAGACTGTTCTGAGTTGGAAGGGACCCACAAGGATCATCAAGTCCAACTCTTAAGTCAATGGCCCAGACAGGGGATTGAACCCATGACCTTGGCATTATTACAACCAAGTTTTAACCAACTGAGCTCATCTCAGATCAATTTGTTATTACCTATTTAATTGCTGTCCCACTTAGAACATTACAACTTTCTAATCAGAGATCAGGAACGTTACCTTGCAAATGTTTTTGAAAGCCACCACAAAAAATAATTTGTGATGCAGACTTCCATTGAAAGCAGCCCAAACATCCACAGAGGTTGTTTCTGTGTTCATCATGCAAACGGGATGGTTTCTGGTGTTTCAGTTTGAGTTCAAATATTGTTGCAATACAGGCACCTTCAGAGTCAAGTTTTGTGTTTGTGAACAAACTGATCAGAACTCAGATAAGTTAAAAGTTCAGGCCACCTAAGTAAGGCAACTAAAATTTTCCAACAAGGACTAGGTAACAGTGTTTTCAGATAGAGAGAGAAGACCCCTGCATTTTCAGACAAGCAAGGAATAACCTGTGTCCCACACTGGAAGCTGAGGGAAGGAAGGTCATCACATTGATCAGAAAAGGAGCCCCATTATCTGTGGAGATGTGTCCACAAGAGAGTCTCCAAAAAAAGTTATGACTTTAGGAAGTCACTATGTGGCATTTTTTGTTTCCTGCCATGTCACCTGCTGGTTAGTTCTGGTACCTGTGTGATGCCTTCAGGGAACCCAAAACCAGGACTCTGAGCCAAGTTAATGTGGGATAAGATAAAAAGGTACATTCTTTAATGTCCAGGCTTAGGGCTTTTAGGAATACATGATGACATCTCTGTGCACCCCTGAACACTGATTTCCATGGTTTTTATAATAGTGCCCACCCAATCATTACTTTACACATTTCTCAGTCCAGCCCCAGTCCCACCCCTGTGCCATCCCCCAGGATTTGGGGCTGGGGAGTCATTGAGACCCTCTGTCTTCATCAGTTCTTCTCTTTCTTGGGCTTTTGGAGTTTTTCCAGTCTTCTTAGACTCAAGGTTGTTGGCTTATGTTTGGTCTTGTTCTGCAGGCCTTTCTGATAGTCTTCAGCTTTTCTGCCTTGAAGAGAGCCTAAACAAGATTCAATAACTAAAGGAATTTGAGCTCCCCATTCTGGGGCAGGGGTAGTGATAGAAAGACATTAAACTTAAGCCAGAAATATTAACCCACTAAAAAGCTACAGCTACTGTGTTCCTAAAATCTGCAAAATGTGAAAATCAAAAATCAAAAACCCCTTTGGCATCAGTGTAATTTCTCTGTGTGATGACCCCACTGTGACAATGACAGCTTGGCATCCTGTGAGCTCTGGTGGGACCCCCTGTGTGGGCCAGTGATTTAAGATTTGGACTCGATGGTCCTTGTGGGTCCCTTCCAACTCAGAATAGTCTGGGGTTCTGTGGCATAACCCACACACAAAGCACAGTGTGAGAGAAGAGGGAGAATCTCCTATATCAGGCATGGAACCTTTTTTCCCCCTGAAGAAGGATGGGTTGCCAAGGAGTGTCCTGCTCTGGGGCTCCCATGGAGCTGCTGACAGACAGCCAGATGTCTCCTCTGGAGCTGCTTGGAGTTTGCAGCACAATTCTGAGGTAGCCCAGGAAAGATCCAGGCAGCAGTTTGTAATGGAAACCTTGTGTTTCTCTTGGTACCTTCACTACACATTCCCTGCAGATGCATTTGGTTCTGTTGTTTCAGCCATGGGTAAGAGGTTTTTTTTTTCCTCCTGGAGAAGGAAGAATCAAGTCTGGGAAGTTTGTTTTCTTGGCTTCAGTTGCTGTCTGCATAACATTGTCATTAATCACCTTATTTGCTCTCACAGAGGCTGAGTGGTGCAGTGGATCATTAGCTTGTGGCAGACAACAAACCAGCATGTTAGCATGTTGGAGCAGGAGGAACAGGAGCCTGCAGATGGCCAAACACACCTCAGGCCAGCCCATGTACTCACCAAGGTCCACATTATTATGTGCAAGTTTTAACTGGACTCATTTGGTAAAAACACTGTGCTTACTATTCTATGCATTTGGAGAGCCCTTCTCTAGTCCCTTTAGAAGGTTTAAATTGGCTTGTCAGCATGACAGAAAAAGAACAAAATCCCCCATACCTTCATCAGTGTTAGTCTCTGTTATGTTTTAAGAGGCCAGACTTCTCTGACCTGTGCTGAGGACACAATCTTTGTACACAAGGAATGAAGAAAGTCCATTAAACAACAAGTTTTTGGCTCAAGGCAAGAGTTTTAGGCTGAAATTCCTTTGCTGGGGTGATGCAATGGGTCAGATTTGCTGATTAGCACATAGATTTTTTGGTGTTTCAACCCCAGTATTCTTTTCAAGTGTATTTATTTAACAGTATAACTGGCCAGTGGAAAAGGAAAGAAACTGCCCCATCTTTTAGTTTTGTTGTTCAGTAATACCCAGATGTGTTCAGAGGCTTGATTTACAGCGTTTTTTAATTTTCTAATCATAATAGATGTTTTAATTAACATCCTTCTTTATTGCATTTGTAGATCTGAGGAGAAGAAACTAGAGAAATACAGTAATTACAGGGCTACTGTACTAAGCCTCTGTGCAAAGAGTGTGATACTTTGGTGGGGTTTGCCAATGGCCCAGCCAAGACACACCTTCCTCTCCCCAGAATTCATCACTTCATCGTTTCAGCATAACACAACTGAATTATCTGTCATTTAACCAAAAAGTCAAAGGGTCAGCTATTTATCTCCATTCTTGGAACAAGCCACAGCAGAGACAAAACCAAGTGGATGTTGCTGCTCTTTTAGATTAGTGGAGTTGAGCTGTTTTACTGAGCACTGGGCCAGTATTTAATGCCTCAGAGATGAGACCCAGTAAGAGTTTTAGGCTTCATGAACAGAAATGACATACAGCAATTGCAGGTGCTTAACTTTGACAGAAACCCCAACATTTAGTCTGCATTATTTTAGAGCATGAGCTCTTTGAGGCTGTTGACTTTCATATTTGAAGTTAGGCCTGTCACTGGTATTCAGTAAAAGGGCATTATTTACCCCCAAGTGAAGATTTGGTTACTCACAGCTTTACAGACTAAGAAGTGTTGCTGTAGTGTATTTAGTGTCCATGCTATTAGTGCAGTCACACAGCAAAACTACAGCAAATATGACAGAAAATGCTCGAAGGAAATCCTATCTATGCAGACTTTGACAAGGCCATCTGGAAGATATGGCAGTAATGCAGTTGCTGCCACAAAGTTGTGCACTGCTTTTTCTAGCCATGCAAAGAAAATGTCACCTGCCCTGTGAGATGTGGGGAACATCCTTAATGCTCTTTATACTTTTGTGAGGAGAAAACAGACATGTGCATCTGTTCCTTACCTTACATGGCTAATCTGAACATCCAAACTATCAATGAGCAAACTGACATCCCAAAGGACCTGCCATTACTGCATTTGTGTATGATCAGTAACTCCCCCAGGAATGCCTTGCCAAGAATTTGCAGTTGTTTTGCTAAATTTCAGTGCTTTAGATACCAACAAGAATATTGCTTTTTTACTGTCTTGTCATGGCTACTGGAGTTGTGGGATGGGCAGCAAGAGCAAGGGTGTCCTCACCTCCCTTTCCTCAATGAATTCCCATCATTTTGCTGGTAGTTCCAGGTTGCCTGTGACCCTTGGTTAGAGGAATGATGAGGAAGGCATAGGAGTGTTTTAGACATTACCATACACATACACATTGCTCACTCTCCCTTTTGCAGCCTTTAGTTTCAGAGTTGTCTTTCTGCTGGCTCTTCTGTTCCTCAGGATTCTACTGAAGTGTCCAGTTGAGCCATCAGATCCACACAGTCCTGCCTAAGTAATGAGAACAGCACTAGGTTAATAATTGTTCACAAAATTTTTTTGTTCAATTCAGTTCATTCAGCCTCTTTGCTACAGTAGCCTTAAATAATCCTGTTACTTCTAAAGACAGGATGCATTTCAAAGGTTTGGGTCCACATATAGAATGATAGAATGGATTGGGTTGGAAAAGACCTCCGAGATCATCAAGTCCAACCCTTGGGCCAACTCCAGTCCCTTTACCAGATCATGGCACTCAGTGCCACGGCCAAGCTCAGGTTAAAAACCTCCAGGGATGGGGAATCCACCCCCTCTCTGGGCAGCCCATTCCAATGCCTGAGCACTCTCTCTGCAAAGAATTGTTTTCTGCTCTCCAACTTCAATTTGCCCTGGCAGAGCTTGAGCCCCCCGTGCCCCCTTGTCCTATTGCTGAGTGCCTGGGAGAAGAGACCAACCCCCACCTGGCCACAACTTCCCTTCAGGGAGTTACACAGGTAGACAGTGCTGAGGTCACATATGTTGACCCCATCATAAAAGGAAGGAATCTTGAAGGCTGAACTCACCCTTGCAATTCTTTATCTGGTTGAGCTTCAAGAGAAAAACTCTTTAACATATTTAACACATCCACATCCCCCCCAGCCCAGCTATATTTTGTTGCAGTCTGTATAATTGGCTTCAGAGCCCCACAAACTCCTGGCCTTGGGCAGCTGATTTGCTGTAGTTTCAAAAGAGAAAGGAGCTCCCAAGGCAAGGCAGGGAGTGGCTGGGCAAGGAGGGGAGAAGAGCTGAGGCATAAACTCTTGTGGAACCAGGAAGTGACAAACTGCACAGGACAAAGCCCAGTTTAGTGATGACAGACATTATGTATTTAGTAGAAAACAAAGGAGCATCAGACTCTCAGCACTCAGGTCTGCAGATACACATGTGGATTTATACTGAAAATCCCTCCTGAAGGGATTTTACTGACTTCTTTATGATCATCATTTGATGGGAAGGAATTTAATTTCTCAACTGCCCAGCAGGATTACCTGTGTTTGGAAGTACTCTCTGGCAGAGAAAGACTATGATGTAAACACAGCTAGAGAGAAGAAAACCAAACAAAATTCACTGTGTGTCCGTGGAACTCTCACACTCCATAAAAATCAAAATAAAAATACATGTTTTAAAAACATGCCTGGCCTTTCTGGCATGGACTTCAGGTTAGTTACTTTTTGCCATGGCAGAGCATGGCATGTCAGGGCACCTGTGTGTGATTTGAAGGGAGCACCCAAAGCAGACACAGTGATTTGAAGGGCTGCATCACTCAGCAACAGTTTGCACAATGGCTCCAGAGGACAAAAGTACAAGGAAATGAAAGCAGCTTAGTATAACCCTGGAAAAAGGGGTTTGTACTTAGCATGCTGGAGGGAATCACCTAAGGCTCCTTGGGTCACACTGCAACGCCAGAGGGCATATTCTCAGTTCCATTTTCAGCACAGATCTAAAACCTGTTCCAAGATTTCTCTCTGAAGCAGAGCACAGACTTTTGTGGTCCTTCCCCTTGGCTGGTTGTCCTACCCCCTTGGCTGTCTTTGGAATTCCCTAATGCTTGTAAACACCAGGAGTTCAGTGGAAGTTGAAAACACAAATGAAATTGCTCCCCTAGAAGATCAGATCTCCAGTTTGCCACTCAATAAAAATGTCAGGCATTTAATCTTCATGGGGAGAAAGCTGCCAAGAAATGTTAATGGGGAATATTTGCATTTCTTTATTAGCAAGAACTATAGAAACGACACTTTTTGGTGAACAAAACACAGTTCTCTGACAAACTGTCAGAAACTAGTTTAGGCTGATTTTTTTTTATTTCAGAAAAATTGTGTTAGTGGGTTTAATTTCTTCATTTCAGATTAACATTGTCATTATCTTAAAAGCTGTCCCCAAAGCTAAAGGAATTAATGTAGTGTTATAAAAAAACATACCAAAAGAAGTAAACCTTTTGGTCAAGTAAAAATAAAATTACCATGGGCTTCTTTGTTTGCTGAATTCTTCTGCAGTTCAAAGGTTTTTTTTTAATTTTCAAAGGAAGCATGAAAAAAGTTATCTGCACAGTTTAGCCTTAATTCCACAGCCGGGTCCTGCCTTTTGGCCACCCCAAGCCCTGCAGCGCTCCAGGCTGGGCACAGAGTGGCTGGAGAGCAGCCAGGCAGAAAGGGACCTGGGGGGACTGAGGGACAGGAAGCTCAAGAGGAGCCAAGAGTGTGCCCAGGTGGCCAAGAAGGCCAATGGCATCCTGGCCTGGATCCAAAGTAGCGTGGCCAGCAGGCCCAGGGCAGTGAGCCTTCCCCTGGACTCTGCCTTGGGGAGGCCACACCTTGAGTGTTGTGTTGAGTTGTGGG
>VWZD01003903.1:0-13930 GCA_013396695.1 Sakesphorus luctuosus | reverse complement strand
TGATTCTGTGATTCACTCTTTCATTCAAGACCTTAGGAAAGGCTATAGCAATATTTATTAAATTTATGGCCATTTCATTTTAAAGCCAATTTGCTGTAAGATTTATTTTCCAGATCCTGGAACATCCCTTCAGCTACTTACTGGTTGAAGTGGTCTGGAACTGGGTTTGAGCTGGGAGCAGAACCCAGGGCTTAATTTCCTGAACACACAGTGGTGCCCTGCAGTGGGATAAAGCAAACCCTGAACAGGACTCCACCAGGAGCTGCCATGCTAGGCAGAACATGACTTGGTAAAGCTAACAGGCTGCAATTTCAGATTCTTAATTCACTGTGCAAAAATGCAGACTGAAAAACATGGCTATTTAAAAAATGCCAAGCTACAGAAACCCATCCAGAGCAGGTCAGCAGTTCAGCTTGGGCATCCCTGTTTAAAAAGTTACTCAGTAAGGCCATGGAATGTGCACTTTAGACAACAGAAAGATTATGTGATGGAGGGTCCTGGGAAAAAAAAGCAAGAACAGGCTAGAATGATTCTGCTTTGAGAAAAGAAAAACAAATGTGGCTGATAAAAATTACTTAAAATTATTTTAAATTGAGTTTTAAGACATTATTGAACGAGTTTGAAATAAAAGCCTGGAACATCATAGAATCATAGAATCCTAGAATGGATTGGGTTGGAAAAGACCTCCGAGATCATCAAGTCCAACCCTTGGGCCAACTCCAGTCCCTTTCCTAGATCATGGCACTCAGTGCCACGGCCAAGCTCAGGTTAAAAACCTCCAGGGATGGGGAATCCACCCCCTCTCTGGGCAGCCCCTTCCAATGCCTGATTATTCTCTCTGGGAAGAATTTTTTTCTGATATAACTAATAGTATGAGCTATTTTGGTTCTGGGTCAGACCTGACTGTGGTTAATGCTGGGGGAGGAATTTTTCACTTCTTGCACCTCTCTGGCATTATCATTATAAGTATCTGCATGGGTGTGTTCATCATTTGCTGTGTGAGTTGTTCTGGTGAGCTGTGGTTTTACCAGATAAATCACATGGTGGAAGCTGGAGCAATACAAGCACTTCCAGAGCAAACACTGACACACAGTCCCTTAAAATGTAAACTTGCCACTTGGAAATTCCCCTTTTAAGAAATGTTCATACATGTCTAAGTAAGTTGATGAAAATATTAAGGCACAGAAAATAAACCAAGGATTTAAATAATGGATATTCTGGTAGCTGTTGCACATCCTGCTTGGAGTAGTTTCCTATGCACACAGAAAACATAAGATCCAATAATTTCTCAGTTTCATGACTGGATTTGTTAAGATCAAAATAAAGATGCCTGAGTCTGTCCCTGCTGGAATTCTGAGAACTCCAGTTCCTAAGAAATGGTCACGTGACAGCTAATGGAATTTGCAGGAACTTGCTGCTGTCAGCAGGTCCCAGTGCAAGGCAGCTCCTTGTTGTGTCCCAGGCCCTGGGGAGTGGGATGTCCCAGGCTCTGGCAACATGGGAGCTGCAACTGGAGCTTTTACCGGATTGGGGCATTCAGACCTCACTCCATAGTGGGTTTCTGGTGTCTAGTGACAGCCAAATTCACCCTAGAACTTTTCTTTTCACTGAGAACATTACTCAGACATCCTCATTTCCCTGGAACTAGTGAAGATACTGAATTTGTTGCCTCTGTTAATGGCTGTAAATGTAGCTGAAATATCCAAAAGCTGTTGCACAGGCACACAAAATCAGATGCAAAATACTATTGCTTTGGGCTTACTTGGTTATAATATATCACCCCCAAAATCATTCATTTAAAACTAACTGGTTTCATTTTATAGGAATTTGGAAGTGTGAGGCTTTGAAACTTTTTGTTCCCTTTTTAAATACTTGATACAGAAACCACTGTTTGTCTCACATCAAAGCTATGCATTACTCTGTCTTGCCCCAAGAATGTTAAGGACTTGGGTTTTGGCCATGCAAGAGGACTTTTTTATAAACAAGAGAATTATAGAAATTAAAATATTCATAAATATTCATCAGTGCTATTAAATGATGTTCTTTTCTCTCTCTCTTTTTTTTCTTTTTTTTTTTTTTGGGATAACATTTAATCTCAAGAAACACAGTCTGCTTGGCTGAATGTTCTTTCCCAGGATAGCATTTCCTCTCCTGGAGGATGCTGCTTCGGTCATATCTCTGTTTAACTGTCTGCCCTTCATCCTCCCCACCCAGCCTGCTGATCCGTGTTTCCAAATATACACTTAATTATATATATGAAACTGTAGAAATACAGAATAGCAGCCAGTGGCATGCTCAGGTTTCTAGTCTGTTTTTATAACAACATACAGTGCTGTTCTGTGAAGCAGCAGAACAGATGAAAGATCACACAAAATTGTTCCTGGCTTACTGTTTCTGGTTTTGCACGCACTTGTGGAATTCCCAGGATACAAATTTGTTATTGCATGTCCTTGGCATATGCTTGAAGATGCTAACATAGTGTACAGGGCTACTACATGAGTTAAATTGAAAAAACAGCCCCAATACATGGTTTGAGTTGCAAGTACTCTAATTTGTAGGGGAGTAGATACCAGTCTTCAAAAACTGTTCAGATATGGTTGCCTAATCCTTGCATTGTAATTCAGAAAATGGTTGTCTGAAACTGTTTAGGTATTTCAGTCATTACTAGGTTATTTTAAAGTATCCTTAGGCCTATACACTACTTGGTATGTTTTTTTAGTTGAAATTCAAATGCTGGGTATGATACAGATGAACTGGTGAAGCAGGAAGGAGATCACCCCAGTGCCTGTACAGCAGTGTCACTGTATAGGCAAGCAGTCCTTAAAACTACCTGGGCACTAAAAATATGGTCCAAATCCAGCTCAGTAGACACCAGACCTGCTTCCACAATCTCTGCAGTTGTTGTTTCCCATAACTGCATATACCTGCCTCAATGTATGTAATGATTGACAAGTACAGAATAATACAAAGGACCTTTATATGGTGTCAGAAGAGCAGGTTGGCTCGAGATGCCTCTGACTCCCTTCCAGCAAAGGAGAGAGCTGCCTTTTTTCATGCTGTTTCTCCAGCCCAGGCAATTCCATGTTTCCTTTGGCAGTCAGCTCTGCCAGACAATATGAGCAGCACGAGTAGCCAGGTCTGTGCCCCTGGAAGGGGTTCAGAACTCAGTGCACCTGCACAGCTCACGTACTTCACTCAGGGAGCACTGCAAGTTTCTTAATGCAGCTTTACACACCTTCTTTTTTTTTTTTGACTGGGTGGAGTTCAGGAAAATGCCAAAAATGTTCCTGCTTGTGTAATTTTCAGTTAAGATCAGCTGAATTCAATTCTCAAATGTGATGTTTTCCCATCAGCTTGTGTAGCTCTAAACACAGGTTATGTGGTGTCATGTTCTCTGGCAGGGGAGCTGGAAGGGTTACTGTTTAGTGGGATTTGGAACATGGAAATGCAAACCTATTGAAAATTGTTAAGAAATAATTTACAATATTCTTTAGCTTTTAAAGGCATCTCTCATCTGCCTCTTCAAAGAGTAAAGAAGTCTGAGTTGCTTTTTGATTCATTTGTTTTCAAGTATCTTTATCTTTTGGACATTAACCACTCTTTGAGACCTGTTAGTAAGGCTCATAATGAAACCAGATCCTGCTGCTGCCAAGGCACAGCATTAAGACTCTCAACATACACATTCACATGCTTTATATGTTTCCTGCCATATCTAAGACATTTGATAACATTTCTACATTAATCTATAAGATCACATTCTGTACTCAGTGTATAAAGGTAAAATTCTGACTTCAGCATTGCCTGAACTGGAGCTGAAAGGATCCTTATTGTTCTGTGCACAGCCATTGTGATGGTGAAAGCTCTTTGTTGAGTACAACAGTCCATGGGCTGCTGCTTATGAAAGAACGTTGCACTGTGGCTGCTGCTCCCTAATGAGATTAGGCAATCAACTCATACCATCTCTCATTGCTTTACTGCTGGTAAGAGGACATTTATGTAACTTACCTGCACAGAAAACCACATCCCTTCTGTCTAAGAGATGAGACTGATGACAGGCTGTGAATTTCCATGTGTGGTTTTGGAGCAGCAGCTTGGTCTTGTCTTAATTAATACCCCGCAGCAACTTTGTTCCAGACTGTACTAATTTTTTGTGAACAATAATGACTCTCATATCTTCACACAAGGCATCCAGCATTTCCTCACAATACAGTTTTTCTTTGAAGAGGAATTGCTAAACCTCAACAAAGCTGGGAAACACTCGAGAGAACTGTTACCACTACTAGAATGATGCCAGCTGTCAGTAGAAAACCACTTGGCCAAGGAACTTAAAGACAACTACCAAGACGATACCAAATCAAGACTAGAGAGGACTGAGGGAAAAAACTAGTCCCTAGGAAAGAGAAGGACGGAGGACAGTAGAAATGTAGTGGAAGACAGACCACATTTTTGGCTCAGCACACAAATCCTCACCACCATCATTAATATCAAATCAGACAGGTGAGTAGGAACCTGAATGTTCTCATGCACATCTGATGTGCAGTGAGGAGAAGGGGGATAAGTTGTGCAATCACCTGACTGCTAGTGCTGGATAACACAGACCTTACACAATCCTGCCTCAGAACCTCCTCTCTCATTAGAAACTGGAATGTGGTGCCTATGCTGGCTCCCAAATGATAGAATTGTAGGCAAGAGCAGCTGATGCCATGCTAACAAGAAGAAAAGGTGCCATTTTGTTTGTGCTTTCTGGTGTTCTCAACACAAGCAAAACATTGCATGAAAGCTTTTACCTTCCTTGTCTGAAAGGAGTTCATTTCATGGCACAGTTCTTCAAGTGAAGAACATTTGCTGACACCATTTATAATGAAAATAAACAAAGAAAATGAACTCAGGCAATAGAAACATCCAAAGGCCAGTGCCTTACCAAAATATGATGACATAGTTGAGGGATGAGAAAGTCCAATTCTGCAGGCCAGATCTGCCTCTCAGACAATGTCTCATTGCCCTTCCCAAAGGTTGCAAAGTCCTCACAGAAGTGTATCTGCTGGATGAGCAAACATAGGGAGAAGACTGAGGAATCTGATCACACAACAGGGATGACTGGCATGTCCCCCCACAGCCAGGAGCACATCTAAGAACAGATAACTGGATATATGAAAACCAGCCCAAATATGTTTGTTTCCCATTTCTATCAGCAGATGGAGAGGTCACTGCCTGACAGTCACAGGGCAGGAGAAGGCTAAGGAGGACATCCAATGAATTTGCATGGGATACTTTAAGAACCAAGACTATATCCTTTAAAAGCAGTTGGTTGCAGTTTTATTCTCCAAATCATTTGTGGAGCCCTAAGTTTCTTAGGCTGTAATTCAGGGGAAGCCAACTGAAAGCAGTTGTGTTTGTCTGATCTGCCTTTTGCAGATCTCTGGGAGGTGGCAGCCATGGTTCTCCATAGGAAGCTCTCCCTGTACTGCACAGATACAACCTTTGCATTATGCAGTGTAGTTGGAGGTGTAATGAAATCCACCAAATGTGTTTAAGAACATTTGGTCTAATGAGACTTGGTCTTTCTCCTAAGTAATCAAGGAAACATCTCAAAACTTGCTTTCTGCAGATTCTTGAACAAAATCCAATTTAAAAAAAGGCTTACCTATCTGTTCATTGAGACACTGTGTGAGGTTTGGCTGAAGTATCTTGGAGGCTTCATGAACAGAGAGAAAAGGAACCTATA
This sequence comes from Sakesphorus luctuosus, assembly GCA_013396695.1. Classification (NCBI taxonomy): domain Eukaryota; kingdom Metazoa; phylum Chordata; class Aves; order Passeriformes; family Thamnophilidae; genus Sakesphorus; species Sakesphorus luctuosus. Next base: position 8,205 of record VWZD01003903.1, on the reverse strand, counting down.
AACCTGTTTTCTGAGCAGGAGCCTCCTAAATAGATCCTGGAGATAAATGTTACAGCCAAATGTGCGCATTTAAAGCAGAGTATTGGCTGCTTAGATTGAAGACTTGCTGAGGTCAGTTTTGCTCTCAGGTTTAATTAAGGTTTATTGAATTTCTCCAGAACGCTAATTTCTTTCTTTATTTCCTATTTAGTGTAGTGTGGAGAGAACTTTTCTTATTTTGCCACAGAATTTATGTAGCTCTCTAGGCCTCTTGAACTGGCTATTCAGAATTAGAAACATTAGGATTAGTGCAAGTAGGAAGTTATTGAAATTACTACTATGAAAATTTCTAAGTCTATATTCACAAAAGAATCAGATGTTCTCATTACATAACAAGCCCTGCTCAGCACAGGCATCAGTCTGTCCTGGGAGAGGTGTTCCTGTGCCCAAGGTCTGTTCAGAACTACATCAGGTCACCAGGTCACTGGTCCTTTGAGCTCACTGGTCATTGGTCTGAGTTTAAGTGTCAGAGGTCACGGAGCTTAGGTTGGCTGTTGTCATAAGGCTGGTACCTTCAACGTGACACATTTACCTTGTTGGAATAGTCTCCCTGCCTCACTTCTGAGTGAGACCTCAGGCAGGACTTTGTAGCAAATGTTGAGAACAGAGACAGAGCTGTGGACAATCCAAGGGGAGAGCCTCACATGCAGTGCCTCAAAATTGCCATCTGGCATTTTGACCATAATTGTTTTCAAATAGTTGCAGAGGGAGACTCATCACACCTTGTGAACTTCAGCACTGAGTCACACACATAGGGACAGCTTGGAGGAGTGAGTGAATACACTATAAAGCTCAGTAGAGATATTATGAAGTCATGAAGTAAAGTCCAACAGCCTACAAGAGATACAAAATCACAGAATCACACAGACTATTCTGAGTTGGAAGGGACCCACGAGGATCATCGAGTCCAATTCTTAAGTCAATGGCCCACACAGGGGATTGAACCCATGACCTTGGCATTATTACAACCAAGTTTGAACCAACTGAGCTAATCAACAGTATGTCCCAGGCACTCAGCAACAGGACAAGGGGGCACAGGCTTAAGCTCTGCCAGGGGAAACTGAAGTTGGAGATGAGAAAAAACTTCTTTGCAGAGAGAGTGCTCAGGCATTGGAATGGGCTGCCCAGAGAGGGGGTGGATTCCCCATCCCTGGAGGTTTTTAAAGTGAGCTTGGCCGTGGCACTGAGTGCCATGATGTGGTAAAGGACTGGAGTTGGCCCAAGGGTTGGACTTGATGATCTCGGAGGTCTTTTCCAACACAATCCATTCTATGATTCTGTGATTCTATGATTCTATATCCAAAAGGATCAGGAGCCCAACGTCCCTGAAGATGCACTTAGCAAACAAAGCATATCACTAGTTGGATTTACAGTACTTTTTAGAGGGTTGGAATTGCATGGCAGCCTCCTCTCTTCCCAATCCAGTGAGTGCCAGGTGGTATCCACCTTCCTGCCACCTTTCCTATCTTAACCTTCCGCACACCAAAAAAATAAAAACCACGGCAGGCACTGCTGTCCCTTCTAACCCCTCCCTGTGTGTTTCCCGCAGGTGAACGGCCTTTCGAGTGCAGCTGGCCGGGCTGCAGCAAGAAGTTCGCCCGCTCTGACGAGCTGGCTCGGCACCACCGCACGCACACGGGCGAGAAGAAGTTCCGCTGCCCGCTGTGCGAGAAGCGCTTCATGCGCAGCGACCACCTGACGAAGCACGCGCGGCGCCACGCCGAGTTCCAGCCGGGAATGCTGCCCCGCCGGGCCGGCGGCTCCGGGCGCGGCTGCGGCAGCGACTGCGGCCGCTCCGACGGCTCCAGCCCCGGGCTGAGCCCCGCCAGCTCCCCGTAGCGCTGCCTGCACTCACCGCAGCACTTTGCCTCCCACGCCCCACGGCGTGGAGTTTTTGGTTGTGTTGCACATGTTTGAAAAACTCCCTCTCTTCCCTTCCCTACGCCCTCCGCTTTCTTTTTTTTTTTCTTTTTTTTTTTTTTTTAAATCAGTAAATAGCTTCCTCCCACTGCAATTTCTAGTCAAATTTTCTTTTCCTGACCACACAAGTGGCTATTCTAACCTCATGGACAGACAAGACTTACGTGTTACACTTAGTGACTCCTGCTGGCTCAATGTTTCATATATTTTGCAACCATTTATGGATCTTCTTCGTTACTGTTTATAAGAAAATGAAAAAAAAACCTCAAAAAAAAGGAAAAAACCCCACTTAATTCACCTCAGGTGTCAAAGTAGTTTCTAAGATGGGATTGCACAACATGAGCAGACATACACTTCCGAATCAGCGGTGATGGATTTGTGTCCCCCTTCTCCTTTCTCAGGGATGGATATTTATGTTACACAATAATTACAATGAAGACACACCCTAACCACGGCCTTACTCTGTAAATAGAATTGCACTCTGAAGCTTTTCGTTAGGTCCTTTCACACACTGGGAAAACAAGCAAACAAACAGTACAGAAACCAAACCAATACTGGAATGTAGTACCAGACTCTTCCACTGTTTGTTTTCCTGATTATGTACCTGTGTTGGGGAGTGTCCCAACAGAAGTCCTGTCTTTCCTCGAGCTGCCCTCTGCTTTTGGTAGCAAATCGCCTTTTCCCTTCATGCTGAAGATGCTCCAAACCCAACTTCCTATTGCAAAAATCTCTGTGAGGTTGATAAACTTGTTTGTTGCTTTGTTTCATGGTAGATAAAACGAACGTGATGCCTTAAAAGCAAGTAACCTAAACCATGAAGAAACTTATTTCCACTGGGGAACAAACATGCTCTGGCAAGGTGGCTGGAATCTCAGAGGCATCCTGGCCTCACTCCCCAAGGTGTCAAGCTCTCTGCACTGCCTGCTCAGTATGGGACCAACAGAATATTCAAAGCAAACCACACTGACTTGAATAATTTCCTTTATCTCTTTTCCCTTTTTTCTTTTTTTTTTTTAATGAATGATGGAAATAGCATTAATGAACCAATGCCCACCAAAGCTGTTTTCAAGGTGCCTGCCTGCTGTACAGCTGTGTCTTAGAAAGACAAATTGGCTAAGACACAGTTTCTGTATTCTCTTGCATCAAAATTGTGGTTGCTGGTAAAAGGAAGTGAAAATCATAAGGTCTCTTCTCACTGAAAATGTAAAACATGCATTAAGTTTTAAAATAAAGTGACATTATAGCTCAGCACTACTACAAGTTTCCCAAAAATACGCATACCAGCATAAAGCAAGGTGCTCTTATTTCTGAATAACTGCTTGATAACAAAAAGGGAATGCTGGCTAGTTTTCAATAACTTTCAAACATTTGACACTAGATAGAGCACAAGGAGACAGATTTTTATGTTTTAGGTGGTAGAAAATACAGCAGAAGACCAGGAGCATTGTGTTGTACTGAAGACCTCACTGGCAACAAACAGAATTCCCTTGGCTTCTCTGGGTCTGATGATGTGTATTTTAACTTCAGGTCCTCTTGATTCTGGAATTTTGGGGGGGTTCCTGTTTTTGCTGTAGGGTGTAAATGCAGTTAATTGTAGCACGGTGAAAAGAAACTCTTGATGCCAAACCTGTCACTTGATACTCAGTGAATGCTCCCCCATTCCAGGTGAACCAAATGAACTTGCTGCTTTGCATTGATCTGACTTTGCAAGGTGTTGTTGTACTGTAAGTTAACTGTGAGAGGCTAATGTGGATTTCCAAGTAGTTTCATAGGTACTTGCATAATATTTACATCATTCCTAATACTACACATTCTGTTACTTGTATAGATAAATACTTCAAGTGCAGATATTTTAGTATTTTTTCATGTTCATTTGCTTCAGATTTCACCTCTTCAAAAATCCCCATTTCCCCCTTTTGAATTGGAAGCTGTGTGAGGCCCAATTCTACTGTTCCATTTCACAGAAAAAGAAAGAACATTGCGTGTGTTTTTTACAAGATGACAAATATTGTTGAGTTTATATGACGAGTTGCCCAACCTCTGTTAGTTAGGGCAAAGCCAGATCTGTTTGCCTCCACAGATTTCCTCTTTTCTTATTTTTTTTTTAAATCTCTCCTACTGAAATACACAATTTTAACAACTTGATACAATTCAGGTAATGGGAATTCACTTTCCAATCATTTCTGTGACTGCTGAAAGGAGCTCTTGTGCTGTAATTAGTAAAGAGTCATGTAAGATACCTAGCTCAAGGAATTCCATAGGTCAGCTGTGTCTTGTGCACATACTTCAAAACAAGTCCTAAACACATTTCTCATTATCATTATACCTTAATAGTGGGATATGGAGGAGGGGAGGAACAACCAAAAGCAAAAGGAGCACTAAGCATCAGCAAAAATTACAGGCTTGGAGTTCCAAGTTCAGTTTGTTGGAAAATCATCTTTTTCCAACAAGACCATCATTTAATCTTCAGGAAGGGAGGAACCACTCCAGTCCATTTATCTAGGGCTTAATACTTGAGCATGGATCAGTAGGTGCGTCACAAACAGGTTGTTTTAAAAGCTTGGGGAAGAAATATTTGCACCAGGTTTTCTTAGTGCTGAGATTGTAGGATATAAAGATTTTGGGACCACCTGTTCCAAGGGATGTAAAACTATGTAATCTTTGACTCAAACAGTAAACTAACATTTTACATGTATTCCTCATAGATATTACTAATAATTCTCCAAGTTTAAACAGCAAAAAATAAATTGGCTCAAAGTCAAATTTCCAGTTCAGTCTTTTCATTTAATGGCAAGAGTATGGGACTTTATACAGCCAACATAGCTACACTTTCAGGAAATTCTCTGAAATTGGTTGCTAAAGCAGTTTTTTTTTTTTTACATCTTAGCTGTAAATACCTCATCATATGTTAGGCTGACAGTCATGTTACTGTGTTTTAAAATCCCAGCTAGAGTTTCAAATAACTCCATTAAATGTTTAAGACATCATAGTTCTAGGATAAAAGTACCACTAAGAGTTTCCAAAACTGAATGTGAACAAAATTCATAATATTTTCATAGGAAAAGAGAGTGGTGTTTTCTGCTAGAAATGTCTAATGGCCAGCGAGAATTTTGCAGATAAGAGAAATTGAAACAGCTCAAACTGTTTTGAAATCTGGGTGCTTATCCAAACTAACCTCAGATTTTTGCCCTGCTGTTATTTCACCCAGTGGTGTAACATAAAGCAGTCCTGGCACAGCAACAAACACGTCCCACTCAGGAAATACTGCTCTGACAAGGGGCAGGTTTGTTCCCACAGCTCTGCTTGGGGGCCTGTGCATCTCTCCTGCCTCCTCCTTCCCCCCTCAGTCTGCTCAGCTCAGTCCTCACAAACTGCAATGTTGCCACCCTGGGCTTTTTTTATTTTAATTTCAGACTATAACAATAGGATTATCATTATTATTATTAAGAAAGCCCTGCAAGATTATTTGTTTTTCTCCAGCCAGGATTCTGGCTTCCCCTCTGAGAGCTGAGCTGAACTGCCTTGCTGTAGGAAATGAGTGCAAGCTAAAAATCCTCATTTCACAACCACCACTCAAGTGAAAACACAGATGCTCTTAGAAACTCATTCACCCCTTCCACTAACCTCATCCTGTGCAAAGGCCTAATGGCAACAGGAATTCACATTTCATCCTGCTTCTTAGAAAGCAGTCCCAGTGTACTCCTGGCAGCTGGATTTTGTGAGTTTTTTCTGTGTGCAGATGAGTTGTTCCTTGCTTTTAGAATCCATGCCTACTATCTGTTTACATAACCACAAAGGTATCTATTTAGGACAGGTCATCAGAAGCCTCTGTTTGATGGTTAACATTTAATTCCTGTATGTATCCTACCCTCTTTAATGCATTAACCCCTGCAATAATTGTGGCTGTGAGAGCCTCTGTAGCCCTTGGAAACCTCAGACCCCTCTCCCCAGTTCAGTGCTTTCCATGTTTTGTGTGGTTGGGCATTAAAGGCTGCGTGAGAAGCTCAGCTGTTTGTAGCCATTCCCACTCACACCTGCTGTTCTCCAGGGCTTTGTCGTGAATTTGTGCTTTGTGAAGTGCATTGGTGTTTTGTGGAACATGGTTTGTGAGGAGTAAGGAAAATCAACTCAACATGCTTAAAGCTTGCCTTTTCATTGCCATTTGATTCACTAATTTCATCAGGTAATGCCTACAAACTAACTTAGAGGTGCTCTTTTACTCCATCACACCCTCTGGTTGTGCATTGGGTGCTAACATGTAGTGTGTGTCAGTGAATGCTTGATGAACATCTGTATTTGTAACTCTTTTGGGGATAAAGCCAAAGCCTTAGGCAGAAGAAAATAACCAAATTCTCCTTGTTTATCCCATTAGCCAGAATGTAGGATGCAAAAGCCCATCCACTGGTAAAGGTGTTTATATATACATATATATGGATTTATATAAGCATATTCACACATATATATAAATGCATATATGTGTGTATATTGTACAGTGTATACATAAATACCCAGCAGTGTGGCCATACTACACACTGAGCAATGAAGGGATGTCTACAGAGCAAAAACAGGGATCCATTTCATTCCAGGTTCGATGGGTCTGACCCAAATTCCCAGATCCAAACACCAGTGCATTTGGAAAGCTTGACCCTGTTGGAGGTTTGTGGTTGAGTTTCCTCTCTGGTTCCACTGCCTTGCCTGTGTATCCTGGGCATTCTGGGGGACAGAGGACACGTGTGCCAGGAGGTGTGCACATGTTTACAGATGTTCTTCCAGCTTTGGGGACTGGAAAGCCACTGGTGTCATCCCCACCTGTACAGTCTGACCAGCAGCACACGATGCTTCCATGGCTCACTTTGCAACTCTTTAAGTCACTACATTGAAGTATTACAGGTTGTACAGGTCTATGTTCATCTACTTTTGCTCTGCTGTAACTTTTAATTTTGTACCGCATAGTTTCTATATTGTGATAACGTCCTATGCAACAACAATAAAAGAAAAAAGGAAGAAAATTAAGAACTGTAAAATATTGTCTTAACTTGTATGCATGGTTAGTGACGTTTACATTTTCCAAAATAAAATCTATAACTATGAAATGTTGGTTTTCTCTTAATTTCCTTCCCTAGGTATCAGCTAAAAAGCATTGATTGTTAATCTTTCTGCTGTTTATTTGGGGCTTGATGTCTTGTTTGGTATCTTTGTTTAAATTTCATCCAGTGGTATTGTTTAAAATCAGATTTTTTTTAAGCATTGAGAAAAAGCTCCTGTGATGTTTATTTTGTACTCTGCTTTAGCTGGTATTTTGTAGTTGCATAGTGCAATTTCTTTCTCAAAGCTGCTCTATGCTGTATTTTCCTTTACAACAGGGTTATGGGAATAATATGCAGGACTTGAAAGTCAGTCAACCATCCTTTCTTTCAAAGCCCAGTTCTTTGCAAATTCATGTTATCTCCCCAGGTGGCAATATCCTGACAAAACAGTAGCAATTTAATCTCACAGTATCCTGAAATGTCCTTTCCTAATTTTACAGATGAGGAGATTGAAACACAAATTTGTGTGACTTTCTCAAACACATGAGGCATCACGTGAAGGAATGAGTCTGAAGTTCCTTGAAAATACAAGTTACACAACACTTGTAGGCACTGTTTGTGAAAACAGGCCCTAAAGAGCAGCATTTCAAAAGTCTTCCTACAGGAAGGATCCACCTCATGTTTGATAACAGAGGAGCAGTCAAAGAGTGTTTTCTCAGTTTGCTTGAAGAATGAAAAGAGAACCAATTCCTTCCAAAAGGATATTCCTTTTCAGTTGAAGTGTGGAGTTCCTGCCTTGATCCTGTGATGTTCTGTGTTCCCCCACCCAGACACCCACACCCTGAAACATGTGTGGGAAAACTTCTCTCCATGGGCTTCTGCCTTGCCTGTGACTCAGCATGTGCCATGAAGTGTTCCCAGACTTGGCAGCAGGCCACCAATTCAGAGGAGAAGTGATAATAATGCTATAATTAAGATGGGATTTTCCTGTTTTCATTTACCTGTGTATCATTTCTGGCTTCCAAGCAATCCACTGAAGGTTCCTTGCCCTGGCTTTGCAAGGAACCACAGCCATGGCACCCTCTCCTAGTTGACTGCAAGAGATTAAAGTGACACAAAGATAAATGCAGTCAATAGAAACAGAGAGAAAAGTGAGAGAAGATGGAGACAAATAAAAATGAGGTGAGGGCACCTCAAAATGGGATTGTTTAGCCTGGAG
>VWZD01003902.1:0-11257 GCA_013396695.1 Sakesphorus luctuosus | reverse complement strand
AGCAGTCCAGATGGGTTTTCCTCCATGCCTCCAAGNTCAGCAGTCCAGATGGGTTTTCCTCCATGCCTCCAAGTGGTCTTCCTCCATCGGTTTAGCCATCCCCAGAGGACATTTGCTATCATCCATGAGCAGTGTAGAGGTAAAGCCTTGGTCACTTCTCTGTTTCAACAATGTCTAGGGCCAATTGAACGGCTTTGAGCTCTGCAAATTGACTTGATTCGCCCCCTCCCTCAATAGCCTCTGCTACTTGTCGAGTGGGACTCCAAACAGCTGCTTTCCACTTCCGAGGTTTCTCTACAACGTGACAAGAACCATCAGTGAAGAGGGCATGACGTGTTTCCTCTTCAGCCAACTGGTTGTATGGTGGGGCTTTCTTGGCTCGGTTCACCTGTTCTCCCTCCTCCTCATCTGCCAGACTGAAATTCTCATCTTCAGCCCAATTTGTTATGATCTCAAGGATTCCAGGGCGACTTGGTTTTCCAATTCAAGCACGCTGTGGAATCAGAGAAATCCACTTGCTCCATGTAGTATAAGTGGCATGATGTGTGGAGGGCACCTTCCCTTTTAAACATCCAGTTCAACACTGGTAGTCAAGGTGCCAGGAGAAGCTGTGCTTCTGTGCCAATTACCTCTGAGGGTGCTTGTATCCCCTCATAAGCTGCTAGAATCTTTCTCTGTAGGGCTGTAGTTGGCTTCAGATCCTCTGTAGCCGCGACTCCAGAATCCAAGTGGTTGGCTTCACCAGGCACCTTTTGTCAGAGGCACCAGGAAAGACCATTATTTCCAGCAGCAGAGTAAAGTACATTTTTCACATCTGGTCCCGTCGTGACTGGTCCAAGGGCCACAGCGTGTGCAATTTCTTGCTTAATCTGCTTAGAAGCTCGCTGCTGTTCAGGGCCCCATTGGAACTTGTTCTTCTTGCAAGTCACTAAGTAAAGTGGGCTTACACTTTGGCTGGACCCTGGGATATGTATCCTCCAGAAACCTATGGCCCCCAGGAAAGCTTGTGTTTTCTTCTTCTTAGTTGGTGGAGCCATTGCTACAATCTTGTTGATGACTTCTGTTGGGATCTGTCATCATCCATCTTGCCACTTCATCCCCAGGAACTGGATCTCTTTGACTGGTCCTTTGACCTAGCTCTTTCTGATGGCAAGACCGGCTCTAAGGAGAATTTGATTGATTGTCTCTCCTTTTTCAAAAACCTCCTCTGCTGTGTCCCCCCATACCAATGTATTGCAGGTGTTCTGGGGCCTCACCCTTCTCTAGTGTAGCCTGAAGTAGTCCATGACAAATGGTGGGACGGTGCTTCCACCCCTGGGGCAGTCGGTTCCAGGTGTACTGCACACCCCTCCACATAAAAGCAAACTGTGGCCTGCACTCTGCTGCCAAGGGAATGGAGAAGAACGCATTAGCGATGTCAATAGTGGCATACCACTTTGCTGCTTTGGACTCCAGCTTATACTGGAGCTCCAGCATGTCTGGCATAGCGGCACTCAGCGGTGGGATAACTTCATTCAAACCATGACAGTCCACAGTCAATCTCCCATCCTCCATCAGACTTACGCACAGGACAGATGGGGCTGTTGAAGGGTGAGTGGGTCTTGCTGACCACCCCTTGGCTCTCCAACTCTCAGATCAACTTATGGATGGGAACCACAGAGTCTCTGTTTGTTCAGTATTGCCATCGATTCATGGTTGTGGTGGCAACTGGCACTTGTTGGTCTTTGACTTGCAACAATCCCACAACAGAAGGATTTTCTTAAAGGCCATGCAGGGCAGGCCATTGTTTAAGTCTCTCTGCAGCCACTGTGGCCACACCAAAACCCCATCAATAGCCCTTGGATCTTTGAAGTATCCTCTTTTGAGGTAGTCCATGCCAAGAACGAAAGGGGCCTCTGGGACAGTCACAATGGGATGCCTTTCCTACTTATCTCCTGTTATACTACATTTGGCTTCTATCACTGATAATTCTTGGCTTCCCCCTGTCACTTCAGAGATCCAGACGGCCTCTGTGCTTTCATGCCTTGATGGCATCAATGTACATTGTGCACCTGTATCTACTAAAGCCTGATATTATTAGTGGGTAAGATGTGCCAGGCCACTGAATCCAGGCAGTCCAATAGACTCAGTTGTCCCTCTCCTCCTCCTGGGCACTGAAGCAGGGCCCTTCTATTGCTGCTTCTGGTCAGAGTATTCACCATCTGATCTCAGTGTTGTTCTGTCAGAGGCTCCTCCATCAGAATTGAAGGAGTTGCCCCTTTTGCGTCTCAGAGATCAGTGTCTCTTTTTTAGGGTTTTTGCCTCAACTATGTGGACAGCTTTTTTACCAGCTATCTTCTGTCTTAATACTTGTAGTCAGGCTTCAAATTCAGAGGTGGGTTCACCATCTCACTTCTTCATGTCTTCCTCCAGTCCACACAGAAAGGACTACAACCCACTACGCCCACTTACATGGCTTACTCTTAGGGCTTTCCTTTTTCCCACATGCAGCATGAGGTGACCAAGAACGGGACTGGAACCCACACTGAGACCGAGACCATGGCCTTTCTTCTGTTCTGTCTCTGTCAGAGTTCTCATAGGACACCTTTCTCTCAACGAATTGCTGCTGGCAAAAATCATAGCTGTCCTTAGAATCTGGGTTGTTGGCCTGTGAGATTGAGTTAGATTTCAATCCTTCTCCTATTGTCTGTAACCAAGCGCACATTTTGGTCTCCACCATTACCATCTGGAAAGACAACTGTTATCAAGCAGCTGAAAAATGATGCAGAGGAACGTTAGATTATTTTTTCCCACATGGGCACTTTGCAAGGGACACACTCTGGATCAGTAGTAGCGGGATGGGTATTATTGAGTGGTTCACCATAAAGCAGTTCTAGCAGTGCCAATTCTTGTGGGTATTGGATGGCTTCATCTGCAGTTGTCCACTTTCTTGGGGAACTCTGCAGATTTTCCTTGCATGGGTGCACTTCAGCCAACTTTTGAAAAGTCGCGTCAAAAGATTGCACTCACCTCCTGTCCTTGCAAGCTCCTTTTCAATTTTATCACCTCTGGCAATAGTGCTCAGGCGTTGCCTTCATAACCATCTGACATGTAACTCACAGTTCCTCTGTCTCGGGATCAGAACAGCCAGGTAAGAATTCATTCACCAGGCAGGTGACTGTATTCTTTCTGTATGTCCCGCATTTCTGCTGGGGTCAGTCATTTGGATACACGGCTCTCCTGTCTAATTTCCTCTGCGTATTCCCATTTATCCAGGGATTATCTGGCTTCCCCTGCTGTAGTTCCTGCACCTGCATCATCTGTCAAAGGACTTGGCCCTAGCCCCTCACCAGTTCCGGCTGCTGCTCCTTCTGTTTCTAGTTGGCCAGCTCCTGTAGACCTCTTTGTCCATGACCTCTTTTTCACTATGGGAGTGATGCCGTGAGAGACCCCAACAAAGCAGGACTCTGAGACAAGTTAGTATGGGATAAGATAAAAAGTGAAAGTCCTTTAATATCAGGCCTACAGCCCACAGGAGTACATGATGACATGCACGTGCACCCCGCTCTAATTTCCATGGCTTTTATAATATGATCTATCCAATCCCCAGTTCACACATCTCTCAGTCCAGCCCCGTCCAGCCCCTGGTCCCACCCTCTCAGGATTTGAGTCTGGGGTTGGTGAGACCTCCTCTTCCTCAGCACACACACGGCTCTTGGAGGTTTTCCAATGTTCTGGTTTCTGGGTCACTCTGCCCCATGTTTATGCCTCATTCTGCAGGCCTTTCGGATATTCTTCAGCTCTTTACCTAGAGAAGAGTCTAAACAAGACTAAATAACTAAAAGAATTTCAGCTACTGGTAACTGGCAAAGGTTAGGATGTATAAACATTGAACTTAAGCTGTTAGAAATATTAGCACACTACATTTGCTTTTTTACTACAGTTACAAGTACTTCTAAAATCTACAAAAATGAAAAAGTCAAAAAATCAGAAACCCCTTTGGTATCAGCAGCAATAACAACTTTGGGTTGTATGGTCTGGGTACCCATCTCACTGAGAGAAGCATTAATGTCCTTCATTTCAGTTGGGTCCCTGTGTCTTCAACAGTTTGGGTCCCTACTTCCATCTCCATTTGGGTCTCTGCCTCTTCCATAACCTGGGTCTCTATAACCTGGGTTTTTTTCCTCCTCCTCTGTTTGGGTTCCTGCCTCTTCTGAAGTTTGGGCCCTTGCCTCTTCCTCAGTCTAGGTTCTTGTCTCCCCCATAACCTTTTGGGAGTATTGTATNATATCAAGATCAAAATCAAAACCAAAATCAAACTCAGGTAAGGAAAAGTAGCTGTACTCATTTTCCTCAGGTCTTGGCACAGGAAAGCTGTCTGAATTCCAAAAGGGTTAATAGAAGAGTTAACACGTGCATCCAGTGGGAAACCATATTGTTTATGTTTTATGTTTCAGAATGTACTCAAAACTATACAGATAAACCAGGGATGTTTACAGAAACAATCTCTGGGAATACAGCCAAGCTCCCAGGAAACTTGCCAAGGTCCTTGGTTTCCCTGTACGGGCCACCACCTTATCTATGTCTTAGGTTGACCCGGCAAAATGCTAACTGCCCAGCACAGAAAGTTAGAGCCCACCCCCCCCCTCCCCTCTGCAAGGGAAAAGGAGGGAGGGGAAAAAAAAGAAGGAAGAGGGGAGGGAAAAAACCCTCATAACCTGAAACAGCAAGCTTCTTATATTTATACAAGAGAGACAATGAAAAACTGTATGTGATAAAACACATATTTATACAACTGTGGAAAAAACAACCACCACCTTTCTGAATCACTCACCCAAATAATACACATTCCAACCACCCAGACCACAAAAACACCCCCAAAAGACTCTTCCGCAGAAAACTCCCAGCAGGAGAGGAGAAAAGTTAACAAGAAAATGTTCACCTCCCTAGATAATACAGCAGGAAGGCCTAATCTCAGCAAAGGCAGAGCAGCAGGGCCTCCCAGGTCCAAGACAAAAACCAAAAGGAGACAGAAGCTCCACCTCCTTTTCTTTTTATACTTGCTGTGATGTCAGATGATACATCTCTGTAGTTGCTAAGTCAGGTGATGCTTGTCCCCTCTAATCTACATAAAAGTGGTTGGGCCTGCTAAAATGAGGCCTACCAAAATGAAAGCCTAAACTACCACACACCCTTCTTTGCCCGCTTCTCCCCCCATTTCCCACCATTCCCTCCGTCTTCACCCCACTCTCGCCCGAGAGCTCCTTGCCCTCAGCCAGGGGCCTCCCAGCACCACCAGTACCACCAGTAAGGCCCCAGCTCCCTCCACACACCCCATCCCCAGTGCCAGACATTACAATCACTATATAATGGTGATAAATAAAGTGTTATCCTTAACTCACTCTTAGCCAGCATTTAGAAAAGTTGCCTTAAGGTACTTTTGTGGGAACAGCGTGGGAAAAGTACTGGAACTTGAAGTTTTGATAAACTGACCCTGATCTTCCTCAGTGAACAAAGCCTGGGAGAGAGAGATGGGTGGTTGAGGTTGAATATCTGGAATGTGGAACGTACAGACCACAGGGACATTTTGCAGAAACTTGAAGACAAAGAAAAGGCTAACAAAGACCCAGTATTTGTACTGGAGAGTCCCTACAAGAGGAAAAGGATACTGAAAACACTAAAAATAGCATAAAAAGCAAGAAATCAATAACCAATAGAGGACAGACTACTAAATAATGAAAGCGAATTATGTAATTTAGAACCAATGAACATTAATTTATTTGTTTGCTAAAAAAAGTATAAACAGGAAAAAAGGTTTTGTCTCAGTGTGTGTGGAGGCTGGAATTTTGTCAGTCATGGCCAGAATAAAAGAATGTCTGACTCTTTGGCACGAAAAAGGTGGTATTTGAGGCTTTAATTGCCTCAATGGCTTCCAAGGATTTTAGTAATAATGGCAGAGTATTGAACAGGTGGTGCTGAATATGGGGTCAGCTGTCAGCAATATAAATGTTTATTTAGATTTCTATCTGCACAGGAACACATGTGGTGGCACCAGACTCCAGTGTCTCCCCTGTGGAAGGACTGGAATGTTCATGGTTCATGGCTCCAACAATATCCAGTTGCAAAAGCAGGGGGTGCTTTCCTGCCCATGGGCAAAGGAACTGCCCAGAGGCAGAGAATATCCACCTCTGGAGGGACAGGCTGGGCTTGCAGCCAGGGAAGGGAAGTGACATTTTTATGCTTTTATATCACTACAGACAAGAACCAAAACTGCTCCAAACCTGCTTTACATGGAAACAAAAATGTTCTAAAGTCTACATATACAGTTATATTGATAAAGTAAATCTAAACTGCCCCAAGGGGTGGATTAACAGGAACTGGGGTCACCCTCACCTTTAGGGGGGTTGGAACAGGTGCTGGACATGGGGGAAGCTTCTAACAGCTGCTCACAGAACCCACCTCTGGAGCCCCCCCAGCTACCAAAATCTGGCCACACAAACCAATGTACTGCCCAGCACGGATCACCTGGAACGTGGGGCACCAGGTCTGTGCCCAGCATGGATCACTTGGAACGTGCGTCACGAGGTATCTGCTAAACAGGCCTCATCAAGAATGTTGATCATCAAGTCTTTACCCAACTTGGGTCACCAAGTCTGTGACCTACATGGGTCACTGTGGATCATCCAAAATGGGTCCTCCAATGGATGATGGAGTTGGAGCAGTGGATGAAGATCTTCCTGCAGTTGGGACACTTGTAGGTCTTCCTTACTGGTGGGTCCGTTGGTGTTGGGTCAAGTTACTTCTAAAGTTGAAGCTCTTCCCGCACTCCTCACACTTGTAAGGCCTCTCCCCAGTGTGGATGCGCTGGTGGGTGATAAGGGTGAAGTTTCGGTTGAAGCTCTTCCCACAGTCGGTGCAGCGGAAGGGCCTCTCATCTGTGTGTGTGTGCTGATGCCTGATGAGAGTGGAGCTCCTCTGATAACTCTTCCCACACTCCTCACACTTGTAAGGTCGCTCCCCTGTGCGTGCCTGCTGATGTTTGAAGAGATCTGATCTGCTCATAAACCTCTTCCCACACTCCGCACACCCGTAAGGCCTCTCCCCGGTGTGGATGCGCCGGTGGGAAATAAGGTGAGCCTTTTGGTTGAAGCTTTTCCCACACTCCTCACACTTGTAGGGTCTCTCCCCAGTGTGGATGCACCGGTGGATGATTAGGGCATCGTTGCGCTTGAAGCTCATCCTGCAGTCAGTGCAGCGGAAGGGCCTCTCCCCTCTGTGTGTGCGTTGATGCACGAGATGCTCTGAGCTTCTCTGAAACCTCTTCCCACACTTGGAACACTCGAAGGGACGTTCCCCGGTGTGGATCATCTGATGTCGGATCAGGTTGGAGCTGCTGCTGAAGCTCTTACCACATTCCAAGCAGTTGTAGCAGTTCTCCTTTGTGTGAAGCTTCTGCTGCACCACCAGGTCGGAGCTCTGGCTCAAGCTCTGGCTGCCTTCCCAGGAGAGGGAGGGTTTCTCCTCTTTGGAGCACCCTGTACTGCGTTTAGAGCTTCTCCTCCTATGGGATCTCCGTGGCTTTTCTTCCTCAGTAACATCCAGTGCTGTGGAGCCGTTCAAAATGGCCTCTGCCACCAGGTTCTGCTGAGGGGATTTGTCCTCCGTGCTCTCCGTGCTCAGCTTGGGGCCTGGGGCAGGAAGGAACAAGGACAGGAAGGGCATTTGCCTCCGGCCCACAGGGAAAGCCAAGGACATCCCCCCAAACCCGGCCCCGGCAGGACGGTGTCGGCAGCGGGGTTGTCCTGCAGCCGGGGCCATGCTGGGCTGGAAGATGCAGCACGAGAGAGGGGCAAAGGGGCACTGACTTCCTTCTCACCTGCCTGGGGGCCCTGGGGCATCTTCCTCTTCCTCGCAGCCTCCTTCGCCATCCCACCAAGGTTTGAGAAGGAGAAATCCTGGTATAGGGGAAAAAACAGGTAGTGAATGCAATGGGCTGAGGGTTCCTCCTGTTGAAGTCCATCTCTAGAAGTTATCAAGCATCTTTTGTCCATAAAAACCTCCAAAACATTGAGATTCACTCAAAAAAAAACATTCCCAGGAGTTCCTCCTCTTTCATCTCTCCGCTATGGGGTTCTGAGAGTCCCCCCTGTCCAGGCTTCTGGGGGTCTCCTGTGTATTGGGGGTCCTCCCTCTCCAGGGTCCCTGACCTCTCCAGGCTGCCGGGGCTCCAGGGAATCCAAGGGGTCCCCCATCCCCCAACTTGCTATTTCCTGTGGTCCCCCTACTTAATGATACTGAGGCTTTGAGGGTCCCAGGCATCCCTTCTGCCATGACTCTCTACTTTGGGGTGTCGGGTTCCCAGAGGTGCCCCCTCTTTAGGCTCCCCACTTCACTTTCCTGGGGGTCTCAAGGGTACTGCCCCTCCAGGCTCCCATGAGCAGAGAAAGGCCTGAAGGACCCCTGAAAAGATCCCAGTTTTGTAAAATACTTTATTCTGCTTTGCAAAAGTGCTGCTTGCTTGGCAGAATTGCCTAAGCCACGTGACTGAGGTGACACAGCTTGAAGTGCTGAATCGTGATGTTCTGCTGGCTGTAGAGAACCGATGCACCTTGTCCTGAGGAGCACAAGTCAGATAAAACTGAGCATCTCAATAAGATAAGCTGGTGCCAAGCCAAGATTGTAAGCAAGAGTCTTGGCAAGGCCACTTATGAAAGAAAGTTGAGAAGTTCAGACTGAGGAAGAGGATGTGGCTGAAAACCAGGAAGAACATCCCAAGAATCGATGCCAAGAGAAGAATCCAGAAAGCTCCTCCTCAAGGCACACCCATGTACCGCCCCAGCATGAATATGATCAGCACACATTGTAATAAATTAATATGCATGGGAAAATCTTGTAATAATGTCCTGTAATTGTATAAATACACCTGTTTTGGCATTTAGTGCTTGGAAATGGGTTTTGTGCAGAGGAACTGCCTCACTTCCCTGTGCAGAAATAAATAGCTTTGCTGCTCATGCACAAAAGCCCCTCTTAGCACTTTATTTCTGAACCTTTTCAGCTTCACCCCTTTTAGGTTTGTGGCCCTCCTGGCTGGGCACTTCCACCCCTCTGGGCTCATCTCAGGAGCCTGGGCATCTTGGAGGGGGGAATGCACACAGGGATGGGGATCCCAAGGCATTTGGGGGCAGCAGGAGGCCTTGCGGGACCACCTTCTACTGCCTGGGGTGGCTCTGGGGGGCCCTCGGCTCCTCAGGGCTCTTCCTACAGCCACAGAACTTGCAGGGACCCTCCTCCAGGTGGGTCCTCCACATGTTCCAGGACCTTTGGGCTCCTCCTGGGACAGACTGGGGGCAACTGGCATCATCCTGACATCACACTGGTAGAGACTGGAAGTGACTGGAGTCATATGGGGAGTGTCTAGAACCATATGGGGGGTGACTGGCACCGCAATGGGAGTGACTGGGAGTGACTGGGTCTGTATTTGGGACTACTGGGCAGGACTGAGACCATGGTGGGAGAGACTGGGATCTTAGTGGGACTATACTCGGAGCAACTGAGTCTAACTGGGATCAAGCTGGGAGCACCAGGGAGCAACTGGAATCATGCAGGGGGCAACTGGCATTCTACTGGGATCCCACTGGGAGCAGTCAGGCCCATACCAGGGTGACTGGGATCCTAGTGGATTCATACTGGGAGTGACAAGGAGCATGCCAGCGGCAATTAGAACTCTGTTAGGGGCAACTGGGAGATACTGGGAGCAAATGGCATCATGCTGGAGGTGACTGGGATCATACTGGGAGTGATTGTGAGCATGCTCGTGGCAACTGGGATATACTGGGAGTGAGTAGAAGCATAGTGAGGGTAAAAAGGAGCAACTGAAAGCATGTGGGGGGCAATTGGGTTCATACTGGGATCATACTAGGAGTGACTGGAATAATACTGGGACTATCTGGGAGTGACTCGGATCACACTGGCAATGACTGGGAAAAAAAGTGGGGGCACAATGGAAGAAAATGGGCTAATACTGGGAGCAAATGAAACCAGGCTGGAGGCAACTGGCATCATACTAGGATCACACTGGGAGGAGCTGGGCCCATGCTGGGGGAGACTGGGATCACAGTGAGGGTGACTGGGATCATACCTGGGGGGACTCAGACCAGGATGGGGCAACTGAGATATACTGGGAACAAGTGAGATTATGCTGGAGGTTACTGGGACCACATCGGGAGTGACTGGAAAGGGCTGTGAGAAACTGGAATAATCCTGGAGGTAATGGGAACATGCTGGAAGGAACTGGGAGCAACTGGGAGTGACTGGGGACCATGTACTAAGATCACAACTGGGGCAACTGGAATCATACTAGGAGCAACTGGGCCCATATTGGGGTCCATACTGGGAGTGTCTGTAACCATAATGTGGGTGACTGGAACCACACCAGGAGTCACTGGGATCAATTGGCAGTGACTGGGTCTAAACTGGGGTCATTGGGGAGTGACTGGGACCCTCCTGAGGGAAACTGGAATCACACTGGGAGCAACTGGCACTGTACTGAGGCCAACTGGGACCATGTTGTGGGCGAGTGAGATACAGTGGAAGTAGCAAAGCTCATCCTGGAGGTGACTGTACTCATCCTGGAGGTGACTGTACTCATACTGGGAATGGCTGGGCTCATACTGGGAGTGACTGGGCTCTGGGAAGCACAGGATGGCCATGAGGGGGAGGGAATCTCCCTCTCACTGCTCTGCATTCCCAAAATCCTTCTTCCCAGTTCCTGCTCTGGCCCAGAACACCAGATCTGCTCTGGGATCCCTTTCCCTGGGGACACTTCCCTGCCCTCTCCCCACCTTCCTGCCTATGGAAATTGGCACTTCGGAGCCTCATCCCATTGTTTTCTCCTATTCCCTATTATTATTGGGATCCCCCTGCACCTCCTTTTCCCGAGAACTGGGACGCCCCTACCTGGCCAATCCCAATTTTCCAGCCCCCACATCCCCCTTTCTTTGACTCCAGGATCCTCCTGCCCCCCAATTCCTGCCCAATCCTGCCCCTCCCAGCACCTGGATCCCATTTTTCTTTGACCCCAGGGACCCTCAGGCCCCCATTCCCAGCCATCCCAGCTCACCTCNGGACCCACCATCCCATTTCTCCAAGCCCCTAAAACCTCCTTTCCTTGCACTGTTTCAGCTGTCACTTTGAGATCCCAGTTTGTGGGTCCTGCTGTGCTTTGGGGGGGTCTGGGGGTCGCTAGGGGTGACTGCGGTGGTTTGGAGTTTCTAGTAGG
>VWZD01003901.1:222842-242261 GCA_013396695.1 Sakesphorus luctuosus | reverse complement strand
AAAATGATTTATTTTGTCTCATATGTATTTGGAAATGAAGATTTAAAATTTAACAATGACAAGGACTCAGTATTGCAGCATAAGTTCTAAGCGGAGGTACTTATATTACTTAAGTTCCTTTTATTAATGTTAAAACTCTGTTATTACATGGAAAGAGAGAGATAAATCCTGTAGAATAACAATATTTGTGCTTAAAAGTTTCTGGTATAACAAGAATGCTTCTCCAAGCATACTTTATTGATTTTACAAATGTCCTCTGTTAAAGAGGTTGAAGTTACATTAAAATTAATCTAAAATGTTCCTAACATTTCTTTTGCTTAAAACAACAAGAGTTGGAAGATTTGAGTTACTGCAATGCATATTAATACACCTGTCCCCAAAACATCTTTCAAAAATGTTATTTTTTGAGCTGTCAAAGCCCCCACCCTCTCTGGAAATTGTTTCAAAGCCCATCCTGTGTGAAGGCCTACTTTAGTTGACATTTATGTGATTCTCTTCATGGACATTGTAATGAGGTCACAGTGCAAAATCCAAGGGTTTATTTTTCATTCCTAATAGCAGAAAGGTTTTAAACATGAAGCAATCACTCACTCCTTCAAGAAAGGTAATTTATCTCTTCCCTCACTACTTCAAGAAAGGTAATTTATCTCTTCCCTTCCTTTACCATGGTCAGATCCTGGAGACCTGCCACTTCAATTCTCTTGGATTTTACAACCCACACTACAATATTCAAATAAAATCTTACTGTATTGTAAAAAGGGGAGCGGGGTGGGTGGGGAAAAACTGTGTTAGCACTGATTAAAGTTGAAACTTCAATTCTGCGAAGGTCAGGAAACTCAAAATAGCTTCTTATAATATCTTAATCCCGCTTCAGTGTGTGAACATGTAAAGGTTTCTTTTCAGATAGCTGTGTGCTCATGCGACAAAATATCATTTTAAATTGTTTGAAAGTAAACTAATTTCAAGGTGATCAGGACCTCACTTTCAAAGAGAATTGTCTTAAATGTGATTGACTTTTCCTCTTAGATCAGTACAGTAAAGTTGTCTGTTCCTTGCCCACACTGCTTGGCAGGGAAAGTTGGTGATCCACAAAACAACTGACTCAAGAAAACTTGGACTTATTACCAAAGATATTAACAGCACAATTTCCAAAAAAGCCTATAGTAGCCAAGATTGTGAAATCCAGACAATTTATTTAAAATGTACCCTTTTCAACTGTCAGCCATCAATTTGAAAGGTAAATAAACTGCCCATTAAGTCATCAAAGCAAATCAAATGCCTACTGTCTTAGCATTTCCAGTGTTTTCCCTAAAATTAAACTTTTGTACTTTCTTAAAGACAACAGTAATCATGTCATTGCTTTTGGACATAATGTCCAAAGCTGAGCATGCTTTTAAAATTAATTCCATTATTCTGTCAGACATCTCTCCCCTTTTATCAGTTGAAAAAATAGCCTCCTGTAGAGAGTCAAATCTTTTATTTATCTTTCCAGTGTTAGCTACAATTAATGTTGTTATTTTACAGAACTTATCCTTTTACTGAAGAGTCCAGAAGAACAAAAGTATTCAGTTAAAAGGACACACACTGTCAGCATTGTTAGTCTTTGAAAATTGCCTCATGGTGTGCTTTTGCAATTTTATTTTTTTTAGGAATACCATATGTAATTCATACACACACATATAACTGGCTGGAGCACCGAGTAATAAATATTAGCCTTTATCTTCTTCTGTAAACAAATTGATTGTAGCAACATGTTCCTTCTAGATAGATTAAAAAACAACAACAAACCCCCCCATATGAATCTTTAAAACAAGAGCTTCAACACCATTCAGCTGTTCAAGTCTAATCATCGTGGCTGCATTTACTTAATAATGTAATAGCAAGTTCCTCGTGCAACATTTGGTCAGAATTTAAGAGATAACTTCAGCGGAGTTGAATGAAAATTAAGTTGAATTCAATGAATCAGGATAAATCTTGGACACAGAGGACCAAGGCAAGTGAAGAAGCATCTAAAGGGCAATACAGGAGGGACCACACTGTTCATTCCCTGGAGGCGGGGCCAGAAGAATAGCAGATTCTCAGATCATGACAAATTTAAAGACAATAGAAGTCAAAGGACTCACTCCTAGAAAGCAAATATTGCTTAGGATTCACAAAGAAGAAGGGTTCAAATGTAACCATTTAGCATGTGCTCAAAATATCTACTGCTCCTTTTTTTGCCAGTGACTTGTGGACTTTATCAGCCCGTTTATCAGCAGGCTTCTTCAGTGAGTCAAAGAAAAGTGTTATCTCAGTGCCTAATTTCCAACAGGTCTAAAATTTCTGATTTTTTTAAATTTCTCTATACAGTGCTTGATTTAACATTTACAGAAACTTAAAGCTTTTTTAATAGAGTATTACCAGTTGAAAAAATTTGGTCATAAGGGCAGCAGTGTAAATCAGGTGCAGGCTTCTTTATCTCACCCTCTTAGACCTTCACAGCTTCAGGTTTATCAATTCTTAAGGTGATTACCAGAGTAGTTTTATCAGTTACATGTTTGAACTTCTGGTAAGATACCTAAAAGGATATTGCTTAATGCCTTTAGTATAACACAAATAAAATGTTTTTCCTTTTGGAGAACTTATTTTAAAATTTATTTGCTCTATGAGGACTAAGGAGATATCCTCATGTCTTTTCTGTGCACTTCTCCACAAATATAGAATAACAGAACTGATTGTTAGAGGGTTAAAGATCTATAAAGCTATGATGGTTGTGTAGATAGATTAATGTATTGTCTGGCCAGAGTTCTATTTCTGATTCTTCCATCCAACACAAACAGAGTAACTCGGCTTGGTTTATTTTATTTTTAAAAGTGATTTTTTTTTTGGTGGTGGGTGGGGGAGGTGGTGGAGGAGTGTTTGGTTTTGGTCTTTTCTTGTTTTATTTTGGATTTAGATGACTCATTACCTGGGTGGAGTGCCTCATGGTAACCAGATTATTATTATTATTTCATTTTCTTTTATTTTGGAACAAACAAAAGCCTTCATTTACATAATTAATATTCAAAATTTTACATTAGGAGTTTTCTTCAGACTCAGCATGACCTCAAGAAAATTAGTGCTGTCCCTCAGTTGACACTGGAAATGTTTAAAGTTTTTGCTAGGAATATGCAAAGCATTCTTAAAATGTATCGGCACTGTACCCCATCACAACTTCATATATCTAGGATAATGTACATTATTTTGTACTAAACACTGATATAATTGTACTCCATGGGATTTTGTTGGTGTAAAATCACACTGACTCTAACTGCTTAAATGATCTCACTAAGTGGCATTAAGGTTAATTTGAATCTTGATCCTGTACTTCTGTAGTTTATGGGCTTTTGCACAGTTCTTAGACAAGAACAAGCTAGGGAGAGACATGGCATTCAATAAAATAGTACTTTTTAATAGTAAAATAGTAGACTTTCTCAGAACTTTAATAAGACTTCCTGGTGCAGGTTTTAGCATAGAATACCAAGTAAAATTAACTGAAGAACTACTTCACGATACACCTTTCTGACGCCACACCTCTATCCTACACATTTGGGTTGTTGTGGTTTCTCAGTGCAGGATAGTCCCTGAAGAAAAGAATTTCAAACTGTGACTCAGGCTAACACTCTCATCATTGCTTTTGGCATTTCTGGTTTTGAACAGCTTTTGGGACACTTGAAAAAACTTGGTTAATGCTCTGAACATAAAACTTATTTATACAAATAGGCTGCGCCCATACAACTGGAATTTTACAGCAGGTCGGTATCACCATGCAGTACTAACACTCTCATCATTGCTTTTGGCATTTCTGGTTTTGAACAGCTTTTGGGACACTTGAAAAAACTTGGTTAATGCTCTGAACATAAAACTTATTTATACAAATAGGCTGCGCCCATACAACTGGAATTTTACAGCAGGTCGGTATCACCATGCAGTACTAACACTCTCATCATTGCTTTTGGCATTTCTGGTTTTGAACAGCTTTTGGGACACTTGAAAAAACTTGGTTAATGCTCTGAACATAAAACTTATTTATACAAATAGGCTGCGCCCATACAACTGGAATTTTACAGCAGGTCGGTATCACCATGCAGTACTGTTTACCTTCAGACATCAAGGTTATCTGGCTCAGCAGGTAATTCCATAGAACATGATACAGCTTTCCTGGCATCTGCTCCTGAGGCAAGTTAACTGCAACGACAAGGACCAGAGCAATGATGCTGCCAACAATGGCAGCAAAAATCCAAGATGACAAAGGCTGCTTTTCTGTGTATCTGCATGGGTGTTTCTACATCTCACTGTTAAATTAGCTGCTACTTGCTTGTCTTTAGCTAATTATTTGAGCAGATCACAGTGAAGCAGTCATAGGGAAAATCAGAAGTAATGGAAGGAACAGTACTGTTCTGTCATTTCAGTAACTTTGGATGTTCAGAAAGGCCTATATTGCATTGTATAATTACATTCCTAATTTCATTAGGACTCATATATAGATGTATATGGCTAACCTTCATCTTTCAAAATCTTCCTCTACGGGACAAGATATTTTTTCATGTTGCTGCAGGGCCTCATCAGTTATTAAGAAAGTTCCACTAATATTAATTCGGAAACATCAACATTGCCAGGAACTAGGGTTCATTTCCAGCAGTGTCCAAAGGAAAATGTGCTCTCTGGATAATCCGGATACTAATGCTTTAAGAATTTGCACCTCAGTAGGGAATATCTGACTTATTTTCAGTTCTCCAGAATATGGTGCTTCCTCAGTGTTCCACAGACAGAAAAAAAAAAGTTTGGCTTCATTTTGCTTAGTTTAAAATTGGAAAATGCTCTTGGATCACTTATGGTTAAATGCTGAATTTCTCCCAAGGATGTGTGGAAGGAACTGTTTTATACTGAAGGAAGGAAAGAAGGAGTGAGTGATTGCTGAGAGAAGGTCCTATTGCCATTTTTTTGAAAGGGATCTCCCCACAGTGACAGCAGAGCTTGGGGCCATGCTGCTCAGTCTTTTGCTGAAGATTTCCATTGGCATCATTTCTCCACTCATCTTCTTCATTTTGACCCTTTTCTGACCCTTTTTCTTCGGTTTGATCTCTTGGTCCTATCACAAGAAGCTATTTGCTTCTCAGCTGTCTCTTCACCTCTCTCTTAGAGCAAATACAATAATTCCCTGAACAGACCTCTTCTTCTTTCTTTTCCTGTGGAGATGTCTGCTTCTCATTGGAGAAGGGCTACCCCCTTTACACAAGCTGCAGCATGACAGAAACATAACTCAGTGAGACCTTCTTCATAATACTGGTGGTAACAACATAAAATAACCCTCTTCTCCCTTGCCACCCTTCCCACGGCTTTTGGGGAGCCATTTCCAGCTACTCTTCTGCCTTAGGATTTCTTTTGACATCCCTTGAGAGGCTGAACTATGCTTGGAATTACTTTCTTCTACATAAAGTTTCTCTGACAGTAGGTGGTTCTTCAACCACCAAGGTGTAAGACTTTGATGGCTAGGAAAAAAAAATTTAAAAAAGCAAACTAATTTCATGGTTGCTAATACCATCAAAGCTGTTTTCACTTTCATGAGGTATAGAAGGATCTTACTCAAAACAGCCAACAGACAAACTGGAAAGATGCACAATGGTGCTCTTCCCTATGATCTTTTCCTCATCTTACTCTGAAACATAGATGCATTCCAGCTGCTGGAAGAGTAAACGGAAATACCAACCACTTGAGCAGGCACAGGAGAGTTTTTCTTCCTTGAAGTCTGTGCCCTTAGCTTCCAGTTCTTTTTTATTACACCTACAAGTAATTATAAAATACACTGTAAAATTAATAGCATTCTGCAGTGCTTGATTAAGGACATGCAGTTTGCAACGTCTTAAAATGTGTCAGAATTGTCTCTGTAATGTGATTTTGGCTGTTTATGTTATGAAATCTCAGTTGCTGGAAAACCAGAGCACACTAAAGAAATCAGAAGCCAATGTTTGTTCATTATTTTTCACGCTAATCTGAAGAAAAAGCAGAGGACTCACAACTGTTTTAAATTCCCTGAGTCCAAGTGTGACCTGTCGGCACATTGCATGTTCATCCTGAAGTGACACCTGAGCCCATAGAAATCCCAGCTGCTTGTTTGCCACAGGAGAAATGGTGACCAGAAGACTGGGTCTCAGAAGAATGCAACTTTTAAAAGATTCTCACAGAAAATAATTGAAAGAAATTGCTATTCCATAAAAAGCCTTGTATTAAATTAAGGCTTATTCCATAATGGGCTTCTTTTTACCAGTTAGAGAAGACACATGTTGAAATTATTTATACGTGATACTTTGGATACATGATAACAAGAAAAAAACAAACTTAAAAATACTTTTAGACAAGCACCTTGCATCAGCACTTGCTTCAGCAGGACTTATAAGATATTTGGGGGCAGACACTGTGAATGGATATTATACCTTTTACAGTTTTGTATTCTCTCATAAAACATGCTCACTCAAGTTGAAAGGCAGAAGAATGAATGGCTGTTTACCTGCATTCAAAAGTTTCTGCCGAAAGAAAACAGAGCAGTTTAAATACAAAAATGTTTAAACATTTTAGGAACATGAGAAGAAGAAAAAGAATAGTCAGAAGTTTGCTTTTGGCCAGCACCCACATTGGTGCCTGGCTGAACACAGTGACTGAAGACAGTGAGAAATGGTGACAAGTTCCTCCATAACAGAGCAGGTGCAAGTCCTCTGTAACTGTCCCACCTTCCCCTAACAAGTATGGGGCTCTGAGAGTGGAACTGAATGATGACAAGGATGATGGTTCAGTTATCATGGAGGTGTTGCTAAAGTTAACTCAGCCTATGCCCTGCATCAAAACTGCTTCTATCATTGTCTCGGTGGAGGTAGGGGATGGAGATCCATGTGATAGCAAGGATGGAAGGATTATTGATGTGTTGGAAACCATAAAAGCACTCAAAATGGTCACATAGGAATTAGGGCTTCTCCCCATAAAAAGGCTGCAGATGGGTTTAATAGCCCAACTAAAATGCATCTACATCCATGCATGCAGCATGGATAACAAACAGGAGGAGCTGGAAACCTCTATGCATGAAAAGCATGACATAATTGCCATCATGGAAACATAGTGGGGTGAACACACACAACTGGAGTGCTGCAATAATGACTATAAACACCTGAGAAGGAACAGACAAGGAAGGAGAGGCATGGGGGCAACCCTCTATGTAAAGGACTGCTTTGATTGTCTGGCGCTTACTGATGGTGACAATAAGGTTGAGTGGAGGAAGGGCCAACAAAGCAGATATCATGGAGGAACCTTGTTACAGACCATACAATCAGGATGAAGAGGCAGATGAAATATTCTATAATCAGCTGGAAGAAGTCTCATCATCACTAGCCCTTGTTCTCACACGGGTCTTCAACTTACCAGATATCTTCTAGAAATGCAACACAATGGACAGGAAGTAGCCTGGGAGGTTACTGGAGCATGTGGAAGAGAACTCCCTGACACAGCTGGTGAGTGAGACAGCAAGGTAAAGTGCCCCACTGGGCTTGTTGTTTGTGAAGGATTGATGGGTGATGGGATGGTTGAGAGACATCTTGGGCATAATGATCATGAAATAATAAGAGTTTTTGGTTCTCAGAGAAGTAACATGGGATATTGTGGGTTCCTTGGGAGGCTGTCCTGAGGGGCAAAGGAGTCCAGGAAAGCTGGACATTCTTTATGAAGGAACTTCTGCTGGCACAGCAGCAAGCCATTCCTGTGTCCCAAAAGATGAGCTAGTGGGAAAGAAGACTGCCCTGGCAGAACAGAGAGCTTTGGCTGAAATGCAGGGGAAAAAAGGGAGTGTTTATGACCTTCGGAGGAAAGGGCAGGAAACTCAGGAGGACTACAATGATGACATGAGGTCATGCAGGGAGAAAATTAGAAGGGCCAAAGCACAACTGGAACATAACCTGGCTCAACAGCCTAAAAGACAATTCAAAAATGTTACTATAAATATATCAGCAGGAAAAGGAGAGCTCAGAATATCCATGCTTTACTGGATGTGGGGGAAAAAATAATGACAGCGGATGAGGAAAAGGCTGAGGTACTTAATGCCTTCTGTGCCTCAGCCTTTCATAGTACAACCAGTGGTTCTCTGGGTGCCCAGCCCCTGAGCTGCAAGACAGGATGAGGAGCAGAATGCAGCCCCCACAATCCAAGGGGAAATGGTTAGTGGCCTGCTACACCACTTAAAACACACAAGTCTATGGGGTCACATGGAATCCATATGAGAATATTGAAGGAGCTGGCAAATATGCTCATCAAGCCACTTTCCATCATTTATCAGCAGTCCTGGATAACCAATGAGGTTCCAGTTGACTGGAGGGGAGAAAATGTGATGTTCAACTACAAGAAGGGCTGGAGGGAGGATCTGGGAAACTGCAGGACTGTCAGCTTGACCTAGGTGCTGGGGAAGGTCATGGAGCAGATCACCTTGAGTGCCATCATGCAGCAAAGTCCAGGTAAACCAGAGGATCAGGCCCAGTCAGCAGGGGTTCAGGAAAGGCAGGTGCTGTTTGACTAACCTGATCTCCTTCTATGACAGTGTGACCCACTCAGTGGATGAGTGGAAGGCTGTGGATGTTGTCTACCTAGACTTTAGAAAAGCCTCTGAAACCAATTACCACAGTATTGTTCTGGAGAAACTGGCTGCTTGTAGTTTGGATGGGTGCTGTGTCTGCTGTGTAAAAAAAATAACCATCTGGGTGACCAAACCCACAGAGTAGTGATGAATGCAGTTACACCTGTTGGCAGCTGGTCACAAGAGGTGTTCCCCACAGCTCAGTGTTGGAGCCCGTCCTGTTTAATATCTTTATCGATGACCTGGCGCACTCTCAGTCAGACTTAAACAATTCTATGATTCTGTTAAAATACTGTCTTGCCAGACTTTTGTTTCTCTAGCACATCTCAAGAAGAGCCACTACTGTGAATAGAGGCACTGAGTCATATGGATGCGTACACAAAATGTGCAAAAGCCACAGAAAGAATGAACCCTTTTCAAAACTTAAATGCTGCTCAGCAGAGTCCTCTAGTTCAGACTGAAGTTTATGGGGCTTACACAGCAGCCTGACTTTAGGCAAGTAACCGCATCAGGAAGAAACAGATGTGAGGCAAATTAATGTGCATGAACAAAACTCCAAGCCAATCCAAGGCCTGGAATTTAGTGCATACCATGTAAAGGTACATCCAGGATCATATCAGTCATGGTTTTGATGGGTAACTAAACACCACATAATTCTTTGATTTGATGTAACAACAATCCAGGCTTCTCAAACTGTGGTATGTCCATTATCAGCAGTCCTCCCCTGGGCCCCTCATCCTTCAGTTTCGTTGCTGCCACTTCTTAGCCAATGACATGAGGCTCCATATTTGGAGGCATTTCTTCACTAGTTCTGAAAATCTTGTATATGTTTACAATTTACTGCCTCATCTCCAGGTGAGATTACACACGCTTCTCTTCAGAAGCCTATGATATGTTCAAGAAGAATCAAAAGGGACATGGCTGCTTTAATGGATCTGGAAACTCAGTATTACTTATCAGTGGATTGGGGCACTCCTGGCTTCCAAAGCGTATTTATTTGTAGAGGCAATCTGGTCATGTTGACTCCAAATCAGTGTCAGAAGAAAATACGGAGAGATGTACAGTGATGAGCGTGGGATGGAAGTGGAAGACTGCCAGAAGTGGAACTGCAAAGAATGTATTTACAAAAGCTTCAGTGCAAAAGAAAATGAAGATTCTTCCTGTAAAAGTCAGATGCCTGGGAACAAATACTGAAGGGTGTGTTCCTGAACAAGAAATACTTGTTTTGGGAAACCGTGGTTCTGACTGGGGAGTCATCTGATAACCAAAGCAACCCCAAAGAAAGGGCTAATATGATCACTGTATCTGTTAACATGGGAGCATTGAGTAGGAGTCTGGTACATGTATTCATTCTGTTTTTCAAATGACTACAGCTGCTGGTGAAATACAGCCTGCACTTCTAGCACCAGTATTTCAAGCAGCATGTTAAAAATTAGAGAGTCAGGAAAGAACTGGAACATTTATTAAATTATTGGGAACTATGTGTTTTAATGAAATACTCAAGGACTTTGATTCACTTAGCTTAATGAGGAAAAGCTTTGCCTTATCAAAGGTAACTGGTCTGTAGTTCCAACACAGTGAACAGACAGACGAGAAAGTAACTCTTCCAGTGCTGAAAGAAGTAACAGGAGTGAATGCCTAGCAATTGCACAAGTTAGATAAATGTAGATTACTCATGACTTCCCTGGAAGTGTTTAAGGCCCAGTTGGATGGCGGTCTGAGAGATCTGTTCTAGAGGGAGGTGTCCCTGACTATGGCAGAGGGGTTGAAACTGGATTATCTTTAAGGTCTTTTCCAACCCAAACCATTTTATGATTCTATGACACAGAAACTTTTAAAGACAAGGGTAACCATCCCCTTGTCTTGTTGTTGTCTTGGAACAACTTAGTACAGGTGACATCAGACTCTCCAGTAATTTTGAAATGAAAAATTAGAATTCTTTAGTGGAATAAAATAAATATCTAGTTTAGGCAGCAACATTTCCAATGTAACAACTTTAAGATGAATCACAAGCATCCACAAAGAACGCCTGACTACAAACCCTGTGAGGCATAAAAGCATTTTCAACATTTATTTGTTTTTGTCTACAAACTATTCTTGACTGTGCAATAACTGCAGAGCAATATAGGTACCACTGCACTTGCAACAGATCATGTGGCAGCAGCACAAAGCTCAGTGCTGTATGCAAAATCCCTCTGCAAATCAAAGTGAGTACTTGGGTGTTTAGCCCGTGCTGAGCTCCCTGCTGTTGCCTGCAGCTTAGGAACTGTGAATAGACAAAGTTGTAGCAGCAGCTGATACTGCACCCTCTCCAGAGTGGTTCAAAGAAAGGCCTAAGTAGGAAAGTGTCTGTCCCTGACTTACGAAGTAAGACTTTTCACATGAGAACTGCATTGGTTGGGAAAAGGTAACTATAACAAGACTTGTGGTAAATCAAGCTTCTTTATCTCCCTCAAAAATAGCTCCTTATTCTGCACAAGTTCTTGGCTTTCTCAGGAAAACTACTAGGTAATATTCTTAAGCCTGTGCTTTGATGAAGTCAAACAAATTATTCTGACTTTAGAAAACATAAAAGAACTGTGGATATGATCCATTAGCAGTGGAGAAAAAGTAAGAGATGTTATTTCAAAGCCAAAGAACTACAGTCATAGATTTTGCAGTTAACTAGTTACAGAATCTGCACATGTACTGAATTGTTCTGTTTAACACAGAAAATAAATTAACGCTATGCCTAAAAAAAAACCCAAAAAACAACTCCTTAATTTCAACACCTAAATACTTCTGTTAAGATTCTGGGAAACAACGTACAAACTTTTGAATATGACAAGCTCTCAGGAACTCCTACTGATCCTAAGGTGAGAAGCAGCAGAGTGGTGCTTATAAGGAGGAAGGATGTAGATTTAGGACTTCGACAAAGGAGCCTTGCCTCTTTTTGCCATGGCAGTTGTTAACACTTTAATCCAAAGAACCCTCCTGCTTCTTGGCCTGAGTCACCATGCCTTTGTCTAATCCACTGCCCGGCAGCTAGCTGGGGGCAGCGCTCAGCTGTTTTGGCTCATGCCGCTGTTGATGCCTTTGAACTAACAAACCAGCAAAGAGGGGTACAAGCACGTGTTCCCCTCACCCTAGGGACTGAGACCTCTTGGGAAGAGAGGAGGTGGGCAGCTGCTAACAGTAGCAAACTCCAGTAACAGGAAAAAGCCTTTGTCTTTTTTTGATTGGGTTTGTTGTTGGTGGTGTTTTTTTGGTTTTTTATTAAGAGTTTAATTGCAGACACAGCTGTGCCTGCAGAGATCAGAATTTTCACAGGACATACCTGGCCTGATGACAAGTCTCCAGGCTGCCAGGGGTCTAAATGTAACCAAGGGAGAATATTCTTCTCCTATTAATAAACCTTTAGAAACTTCCTAAAGTTCAGGTTAATGATCCGGTCATGTAAATTCAGATAGCATTTAGGGATAATTTAGGCCTGCATTGCTGCAAAACAGAAAGAAGATGTCCAAAATGTCATTTTAAAGATGAAAGCCTTTTATAAATTCCACTAATGTAAAAATGATTCAAAAAGCAGGAAGATTTTTTTTTAATCATCGGATTTCTCTGAAAGTATGTAAAATACTTCTGCATGGCTACTTCACTGCATGTCTAATTTTACCTTGAACTGAATTTTTGCAGACCAATTGTAAATGCTTTTAATAAGACAACTACAATTATTACTCTACTTGTCAATAAAAACAATTTTTCTGATGCTTGAATGCACAATTTCCAACTTTCTAACTGCTCTAAATTTCTTGAATCCCGCAATTTTTAGGAACATTGACTGTGATTGAAAACTCAGTTTTTACAACTGCATTTTTTTTTCCTTGAAGAGGAAAAGGGTATCAACAGCATATCAATTATATTATAATTCTGGGCCATTTTATATTCTACCCTCATGTTTACAATGGAAAACATAATTATTGCTATTATAATCTATGACAAAGGAAGGTACTTATAATGTGTATCTACAGTTTATATCGACAACACAGTTTCTTCACTGGAGGAAGCCATACATTTCTGTTCTTTTGTGAGGAAATCTTTAAGCAGTATGGTTTTTACACTCACACTCCCCCCACACTAGTATTGCATCCAAGTGAAGTACTGTCTCAACCCTTCCCTTCAGCTTACCCTTTGATACATCAGCCAGAAACAGCTCCTCACCTATGATGTTGGGGCCTTGCAGGGGGAGCAACAAACTCATGAATACAGACAGCCCCTACCACCTCTCAGGTGCTTAATACAACAACAGTATTGGAAATTCCAGAGCAGCTCCTCCAGTCTCCATATAAGGGGATGTTGACTTGTTCTATGAAGATGGCTTGTTTGCAGAATTTTTGCAATGCAGCAATTGTTTGGGGAATAAGAGGTATATTAGATGCAGACAGATGTCAGGGGATGTAGCTGTGGAACTCTTCTGAAGTGTGACAATATAATTTTCAGATCTGTAAATATGCCAGATTTTGGTCAGGTTTAACAGCAATCAAAAAAGGCACAACCTCAGCATAAGAATCATGCTTTTCCCAAAGTTAAAGTCTATGTTCCAGAGCCTAGAGTAAAATCCCTAAAATGGCAGTAAGAATTTTATAACAAAACCAAAATTACACACCCTTCTTGATCTCATTCTCCAAAAAGGACAAAGGATTTTTCTGAAGTTTTCCAAAAGCATGTGACTTGAAACAACCAACCAGTCCAGATAATTGGATCTTGTTAACTAAAAAAAGGAAATACTATAGTAAATAAAATTTGGTGATAGAAAACATTAGGCAAATCTAACTATAGGGGTTAAAAGTTCTGTTTAATAACAACAGTGACAATCTACATAATAGCTCTTACAAGTTCACTAAAGCAAATTATTAAAATTTCATTAAATTAAATTATTCTCTATCTATGCTGGTTGACTACAAACAACTGATTTCATCATTTTTATTACCTAGAAGTCAGGAGTAATAAGACTGGTCCTTTGTTTCTTTTTCTGTAAGGGTTACATACATACCTCTTCAGAGACCCCAACAGCTTCATTCACACCAGTGAATTCTGGTTTTGGCTAAAGAGGGAGTCTGGAACTCTATAGGCTGCATAAATCAGAAAAAAGGCTGGACACTGATCCCAAGACAATAAAATGATTACTTGACATCATAGGAAAGCCAATCAACAAAAAAGAAATACTTCATTTCAAATCATATATAATAATAACAAAATATATTTTCTGAACTTAGCTTTTTAAGAGGTGAGTTTACCTTTTTCTACTGGCCTATTCAATATGAAATAGTTCTAAGAAACTCTAAAACTTTCTATTGTGGGGATTAGAAATCATCATAGGCCGTTGTTACAAGTCATCATCCTTTCAGTCAATCATCAGTTACAATTCGATCATCCTTTATCACACCATATGATTAAGGCCTTGTTCTGGAAAAGATTTTTTTTTTAAGCTGTCCTACTGAATAGAGATGCTATGCTGATCAGAAGGTCTCTATCTTGATTTTCAATAGAAACTCTCCATACCAAACAGCTTGCAGGCACTGGGCAGTGATGCTGAATGAGATCCCTGAAAGAAGGAAATACAAGCACTAAGCTTGTCCATGTCGATCCCAGATCTCCACAGTAAGGGTATAGACATAAAGCCAACCACACAATACGTAAATATTGTATCAAATCCAGATTACATACGCTCAGCTTCTTCTTCATACAGAAATCCTTTACAAAATTCATTACCAATTTACAGAAATATAAGTATGGTGACAGATACTATTTAACTATCAGGAAAAGGAAAAATAATTATCTTCTAACAAATCATATAGATATAGATATAGATTATATAGATATAGATATATAGATACAGATAGATATATATCGCAGCTGATTTTCAAATTTGAGCAGAACAGCCCACTAATGCTGCAGTTTGCATTGTCCTGGTATAAGAAAGAGACTGGAGAAACATATAGAGCTATGTGTGTTAGAATAATGATAGGGCCAGAAAAGCCTATCAGGATAAATTGGTTAAGTTCTGCAACAAATTACAAGTTAGCAGTAAGTAATATTTACTTCACTGTAAGACCACCATTTTTTTCACACTTTCTGAGACTATTTCCCTAAATAAAGTGACAATTTATCAGGGGTTTAGTTCACATAGGTAATCAACATGAAGAAACATACTAAAAAGGCCCCCAGCACTCAGACCAAATAATTCAGAGTCATACTTATTTTACTTAAGTCAGAGAAAGACAGTAGCAGTAACAACAACATTTTAATTATCTCAATTTTTAAAAGATTTAAGCTATTTTAGTACCTGTGCCATGCAGTTTTTCTTACCAATTTGATGCTATCTACATAAGACTGCATTGTCCCTAGCTATACATTATTATTTACCTCCTAAAACAACAGATCATTTTTATGTGTTGCCAATGACTAACAATTTTACTATTCAGAAAATTCTTCCTCCCCTTAGGAATTTGACATGTGTGAAATTGCTGTATAGAATATACAAACACGCTTTTTCACCATTGCCTGTGACAGACTACTCAGAATAAATCTGGGGTCTTAAGATGACAACAGACCCCAAGTTAAAAATCACTGTCCAAGAAAGCTGGGAGTTTTGTTTTTGTTAGTGCTTCTTCCTTTTCTGTTAAAAGAATATCCTGGGGTACCTGGATTAGCTGATAGTGTGTAGCCTTTGTGTCACAGTAAAAAACATTCACTGCTTTTCTTACTACTGTGGAAGGATTCATTAATAAGCATTGAACATCCTCAGATCCATTAATTGTGTGGTTTGGTTTTGGTTTTCTTTTTAAATAAAAATATTTCTTCATATGTCATGGAGAATACAAGAAAACTGGACAAACTAATATGCCCTTAATACTTTTATTCAGTACATTTATCCTTCCATCTTATAAATACTTAAACATATGAACAGGGGTATGCACGTGTGCAGTGTAACTCAATTTGCTAAGATCACATGTATAAATGTCAGATCAAGGCCTAAACTGTCAGTAAAATGCTTAATTTGCATAATTTGAACTGAGGAGAGTAGTAGTGGCAGTACCTGGCAGATTAAATGTAAAACTAAACCCACAGGGAAAGGGTCTTTTTTTCCAAAATATTTGAAGCCATAAGCAATATAGTATGTTCCAAATTGAAAACATTCACTTTTACAGAATTTTTATGAACCTTAGGAATAAAAATTAATTTGGACAAGTTGAAAGAGAAACTCAAACTCCATGACTAACATGGGAATTACCCTAATCCTCTCTTCAACTTAATCATGGAATTTTAACAAGGTTTTTCTAGAAGCCCTTGAGATCTCCTAGGTTGAACATTAACTTATGTCCATTATTTTTATACTAGTTAAAACACACTCATAAATGCAATCTGAGGCAAAGTTGGGAGACCAGCCTTTTGAGTTCTAAACCACTTGTTTGAATCTTGGCTAGAAATTGCCACCATTTGCTGGCTTTTGAATGACATACATAAAAAGGGTTGACAATCTCAATCTAGTAGCAGTTCTAACTCCGAATTTCCAGCTATGCCTACTTAATGCTAGATTATTTCTGAGGGGGGTAAAAAAAAAAGCTGTTCTCTTGGGTTTATGCTACAGATGACGAGCATAAACCCGGAGGGATAATTCATGCTTGGAAGCAATGCATGGCTTTCTACTCTGCTCTCCCAAACATATGCCTCTTACCATAAAGCAATACAGAGATTATACTTTAACAGATATTACCCATGTCTGCTCCCTTATCCCTTTATCACAATATTCAAAAATAAGGAACTATGAGCTGGAGGAATCATTTGGTTATGATGTAAATGAGAGAAGCCAACTGCTTGATAAAAACATGTTCAAGGCTAGAAGATTCAGTAAAATGATGCTGGTGAGAACAATTTTTCTGCCAGTGTTACTATTTCTGCTATGTAAATTTAAAGGCAGCAGTAGAACCTGAAGAAGCATCAGCCAGAGCTCAGACCTGGTGACTTTCCAGCTATGCTGCAGTCTTTTATTTTTCAGGCCTCTAGGGATGGATGGGTTGAAGGATGTGAGGGGCCAGGCTCATTTAGGTGACAGGTAATTACTCTCATCGGACAGTTGGTTTATAGAGTTGTTTATGCTGTGTGCTTTGCATTTTGCAGACCACTTATAAGAGTGAATAAATGTTCAAATACAGTCATTAGTAAATGCTAATATTTTGCCTACCTACCAGAAAATACAAACAGGAATCTGTTACTCGGGGAAACTCACCGTTTCATAATCAAATTGAAGCAATTCTCATTAGAATTGCTAAAGAGACCAAACACATGCTCCATCAGGTGCAAACCTGGGAAACTCTTCCTGGTAACAGTACATAAACATCAGTTGTGCCCTTCTTGCCTGCTTTCCCCTCAGTCTTTGGCTAAATTTTAATCCAGAAACTCATGACCAGCCCTTCTTTCCCTCACTTACTGTTCTTCACAACTCTTGGGTTCGGTACAATCGTAGGGCTACAACTTTAAAGGGTTCGAGGGAAGGGAGGGGTGTGGCGGGGGGTTGTCTGTTTTTCCAGCTGAGGCTGCCTCTGCACAACTGAGTCTCATTTGGTTGCTCAGACGTGCAGGTGGTGCGGTGCGTGTCTCGCTCGCTGCCCGGGCCCTGCTCTGCCCCGCACAGGCGGCTCCGGCTCCGGCGGGCGGGCATCTCCCCCGCGCTTTCTGGCCCTCTTCGTCCTGTCCCCTGACTTGGGTACGCAGCTGCATCGCAGCTCGCAAGTGACCTCTATTTTCAATTTCAAGACTAATGAAATCAGCATCGTAAAAGCACGTACTTACCCCGCCTCTCCACGATAAAAATATAAAAGCAAATCCGCTGTTTCTTTTCAAAACATGAGCATGACGGTTTGCGTTATTTTCTAAAGCACCGGAAAAAAAGTATTTTTCTTCCAAGTTCAAGTGTAAAACATGATGCTTTAAAATAAATAATGCACCATTTTGATTTACCACTTCATGAGATTGTTTAGGGGCCAATGCCTACAAATCCTCCCCTCATTATGTCCCAGGATGGAAGCTCTGATGCATAGACACAAAAACAACTTTGCCGATTGACCTGTGGGCGAGAGAAAATCCGTGCCAGCTCCGCAAATGACCCAGCACAGGTACTCGCGTCTCTAACTGTTCGCTCAGCAGCACTCCCCAGCTCCGTTCTGCACGCTGGCATTTTTGGACCCGCGCACTTCAGACCCAGCCAAGCTTTTGCAAATATTCGCTGATAAAATTCAGCAGGTAGTTTAAAAACAAACAAAAAACAACAAAAGCAACAACAAAACAAAAAATGGGGCGGGGGGGAAGGGGGGAGGGTAAAAAAAAAAGCTGGGCGCGGGAGGGGGCATAAAAGAAACCCCCAGATAAGCTAAGTATTAACAGCTGAGCGGAACCTGCCGAGCCGCCAGCACTCGGCCGGCGGGCACGGGCGTCCCACAGTCCCGAGACTGGGCACCAGCGGCGCCGCCGCAACTTCTCGCTGCACCGACTGTCCCCTGCCGAGCACGGCAGCTCCTTCTTTCCCCAGCAAGTTCTCGCCCCCCTCCCCACCCCCAAACCATTTCAGTACACCAAGTGTGTGAGTTGGAATTTATTTCGCTCCCCGCTCTTTAGCTGTTGGTGTCGCAGGGTAAAGGGGCGCTGGCGCCTGCCCCGCTGCCCCCAGCGCCGCTGCTCTCCGGGGGCCGAGGAGGGGCAGCACTATTCGCAGGCATAGCGGCGAATTTCCCCGGCGCTCACTGTGCCGTGCCGTTCCCATTGGCCGTGCGGCCGGCAGGGAGCGACGGGAGGCGGAGAGGGAGCTGCCAGCAGCAGGGAGGCAGGCAGGCACCGGGCGAGCGCGTACACAGGCGCACGGCAGGCAGAGGCTGCTGGGGTATTGTTATCATTGTGCTCCGGCGGAGGGCTTTGCCTGCAGGGGGAGGGGTGGAGGGAGGAGAAGAAAGAGGGAGAGAAAGTGCGGGGCGAGCATGCAGGAGGGCTGAGGCTGGCGAAGCGGCGGTGCTGGCGTGCCCGGGCTGAGGCGCTGAGAGGAGCCGCCTGCCCGAGCTCGCTCGGGGGCACCGGCGGGAGGAGCGAGGTGGGCACGATCCAGACGTGGGAAAGGCAGCCAGCCGAAGGGAGCCGCCGCCGCACCGGCCTCGCAGCAGCAGCGACTACTTCTTTCTTATCTCCCAGCCTTTTGTTCGCCCATCCTCCTCCTCCTCTTCCCTGCCCACCCTCTGCACCGCGTAGGGGCTCGGCAGAGAGACAAGCAGGCTGACCCAGCGCTGAGTTTCACCCATCCTCCGCCCCCCGCTCTCTCTGCCGTCTCTCTTCCTCCGCTGCATCGCTGCCCATGAGCTAGAGCGGCAGCCGGCTCCGGCAGGCGGGGGNGCCGGGCTGCGGCTCTTTGTTCCCCTACGGGCGGCGATGCTCGGGGAAGGCGGGAGAGCCAGGGGGAAAGGGGGAGGGGGGAGAACGGGCAGGCTCCGTTTCGGGGAGGGGGGGTCTCGGGGAGGGGGGGTCTTGGGGAGGGGGCACAGCAAGGTGGCAGCGGCCGCCAGGGTACCCCGCGGTGTCTTGTGGCCGCTCGTGCGAAGCCACCTGCTCGGGGCAGCCCTGCCCCGCCGGGCTCCGGGCAGAGATGGGAGCTCATGTCTGGCGCCGGCTGAGAGGGAAAGGGTGGTCCCCGAGACGCGACGGGGGCGCGGATTCCTCTCCTCGCTCCCGGGAGAGCAGGTGCCGGGGGCCGGCCGGGACGCGGGAGCTCG
>VWZD01003901.1:194794-222752 GCA_013396695.1 Sakesphorus luctuosus | reverse complement strand
CCGCCCCCCTCGCCCCGCTCCGCGGGCTCCAGCCGCGCTCCGGAACTGCTGGGGGCCGCTCTGCCGCCGCCCCTCCTCGCCTCCATGTGCCGGGTAGCGGGAACGCCGCCGCGGATCCTGCCGCCGCTGGCGCTGATGCTCCTGGCGGCCCTGCAGCAGGTAAGCACCGCCGGCGGGGAGCGGGCCGGGCTGCGGCTCTTTGTTCCCCTACGGGCGGCGATGCTCGGGGAAGGCGGGAGAGCCAGGGGGAAAGGGTGGTCCCCGAGACGCGACGGGGGCGCGGATTCCCCTCCTCGCTCCCGGGAGAGCAGGTGCCGGGGGCCGGCCGGAACGCGGGAGCTCGGCCCCGCCATGAGTGCGGGCAACAAAAGTAACGGAGAGGGGGATGGAGCGCACATCCCGCACATCCCACCCCTCCGCCCCACGCGGGGAAGGGCGGACGCGATGCCAGAGCTGTGCGGGGCAGGAGGCAGTCCCCGCGCCTTGGCTATCCCCGGCTCCGTGCCCGCTAATCCCTTCCCGGGAAGATTTAATCAGCCCCGCCTGGGCTCCAGGCTTCCCCACCCCCTGCTGCTAACGGGAATTTCCACTGGGATGGGCTCGAGCTCCGAAGTGTTTAATTTGTTATTATCAGAGTCCTGCTGCTGCCTCGCCGGGGCGCTCCGGGCGGGCTGTGCCGCCCCGAGTGACGGGGTCCCGGGCAGGTGGTGGGGGGGAAGCGCCGGGCACTGCCGGCCGCGATGTGCTCCCCGTGGGGTGCAGAAAGTGGGGGTCTGCGGAGGAGGAGGACGGGGAGGCGACCGGATGGGTGTCGTGGTGGGGGCAGCGAGGGCAGTGCCCGTGGGCGGTGGCTGCGCTCCCCCCCCGGTGGGGCCGGGGCAGCGCCAGCGGAGGTGGGTTCCGCACTCGCTTTGTGCTCGCTGCGCTCGTATCCGGCGCCGGGGGTGGAGAGGGCGGTAAGTCCGAGGGACAGATGGCGCAGATCATCGCCTCTTAATGGTATTTACGGTTGGGGCATTTCTGCCGGGCCGGGGGAGCGGGTTGAGGCGAGGCCGGCGGCGGGGCCGGGGCGGGCAGGGCCGCCCTCCCGCAGCGGCTGGCGCAGGGCAGGGGGAGGGACGGGCCGTAGCCACTGTCCATGGTGCGGCCCCGCCGCCTCCGCCGCAGCGGGGGCAGCAGCAGCCCGTCCGCCCCCGCTTCTCCGTCTCCCTGACACCCTCGTCCCCTCGCAGGGTCCCTGCGCGGTTGAGTCCCTCCCGCAGTTGCTGAGGCACTCTCGGGGCTGATGACTTGCGGCAGGCGAGGTGCTGAAACGCTGCTCCACGGCAGCCGGGGATTTTCCCTGGAGTCCTGGGAGGACGCAGGGCAGGCTGGCTGGCGTGACACGGGAGTGTCCGGCTGGGCATGAGCAGCTGCATGTGAGAGCAGCCACCCTGCTCAGAAACTTGGGATGTGCCACTTACGGCTGTTGTGTTGGTTGGGTTTTTTTTAAAGTCCTTATGTGCTGTTTACTGTATGTGCTTTCAGTTCTGTTTAGTCTTCCTATCTCAATAAATCTTTAAAGCACAAAATCTGCACTAAGTTTTTATTCATTTTTTTTCCCTACCCAAGGCAGGTTTGAAATTGAAGCACAAGCTATGAATTAAGGACAGGAACTAACCATGTTGCTTTTATGTATCACTCGGTGTCACTGGCACGTTACGGTTGGGGAATCCAATTTCCCCCTTGTTTGGGTATCCATTAAATCAGGTTAGGGTTGATTTTTAATAGTGTGTAACAAAATTGGAGGTTGGGTATGAAATCAGATTTATAGACCTGTGTCTGTACAACACTTTCATTTTAAAAAGCTCTTTTTTCCTCCTCCCTTCTTCTTTCATGCATACTGCAAAGAACCATCAACAAGCTAGGTGCAGTGCTAACTTTTTATTCCCCTGTCATTGCACCTACTGCTTTTGGTTTGTAGGACATTATCTGTATGGAGTTCTTTTGAAAGGTTGAACCTTTCCTCTTAGCTTTTCCTCTCTGCAACACAACAGCTACCTACCTTTATTTTCTACAGTTATGAATCAATTTGTTATTTGTTAGTGGTGTAGAAAAGCTGACATTACGGAATTATTTGAATGATTGTAACTGGAACCAGATTTTAAGGCAGATCTGTGGATGTTGTTTACGTATAGGAAATAGGGCTTGAGAGTTTTGGTGATATAGAACCTGTGAAAGACAGAAGAGAATGAAGACTGCATTTTATTTTACTAGTTAGCAGATCAGTATGAGTCTGGGAGTTTTATGTGAAAACAATCCTGACAGAAGAGAGGATAAAAGGAGTGAGTCCTGTTTTTCTGGCTAAAACAACAATGCAAATGCAACAGGATTGAAGAAGGAATGGGAAAGCTAGCATGAGTTTACAGGGATGAAAGTACTGTTGGAAAGAAATTGGAAAGGGGGGTAGAAATTGTGCTCAAAAAGGGAATAATTTTTTTTAACATATAAGGTAATTGAAGCCCTCCATGGATGTTGTCTGTTTCTAAATCAAAAGCAAGTAAACCATAAAGCAGTTTTGGAGCCTTTCAAGCTTAGGTGACTGGTTTGAATTCGAATTATGATGACAGGACATAAGTTATTACCCTCTGCAGGCAATTTTGGTCTTGTTCCAGGTCTTAGCGAATGTATCCAGGTGATAAAGCTACTACCTTAAATGACACTCCTGTTAAGCTGCCTTAGCTGGGAATCAGGCAATGGCATTTCTTGCCAGGTCTACCCGTCTAGTATTCAGACCAAGCAATAATTGCTGGCAGATTTTGGATGAGGAATATTAGTGTGGTTTTCTGCAGAAATGGCAGTGAGATCTCCTGTTGTGGGTACATAGTCTCGCAATATACCCATGTCTGATTTTTTTTTATTAGTTTGTTTTAAGTAATATAGTCAATATATGATTGTGTAAGCATGAGTTTTAAGATGTCTCTGATTATTGACTCTATTAACAGACTCCAACATCATTAACTCCTTACAAAGTGAACTGAAGTGAATTGAATGCATTTTATAACACATCTCATAAGCCCCAGACAAGGACAGATATGAGAGTACCTTAGCCTTTTTGGATGTAGGTATTTCTGTTCTGATTTTGCTTTGTCTTTAAAGAATATTTGAAAAGTTAAATCTGGCAGGATATTGCAGCAGAGAGCACTAATCCTTGTCTGTCTGGTCTAGGTGATAGTGATACCACTGACACATCCTCAAAATTCAGATAATTGCAGAACTGAAAGGGAAAAAAAATCTGTTTGGATATTAAACCAAATACATTGTTTAAATATATATTTTGTTAAAATAGTTTTTTTAAGTCTACTTTTTGCATCTATTATAGGATAGATAGGTTGTGCAGTTCAGCAATAAGTTTGGAATTTAAATCATTGGTTGACAAAGCAGGAGATAATTTTATGTACTAAACAAGATCTGATTAACTGGCCAGATAGTGTAGCAAGCTCAGAAATACATATGCTGCTTATATAATGGAAATTGTATGTTCTCTTGTGTTCTCAATATATGTATTTTAAATAAATGTGTATTTTCTAGAAAGCCTTCTACTTCTCTCTCTCTCATGGGTAGTACTGCTACCTAGACATGCAGCTCAGCATGCTAGAAAGATGAATGTATAATTTTTACGATACCAGTTTTTAAATATTGTCCCAAATTATCATATTTTTGACCTACATCTAGTCAAGAATGTGTAATTCAAAAACTTTCTATCTGTTGTTTTCCTTTCTGCTCCCAGAAGTTGGAGGACCTTCCAGAAATGTCACTG
This sequence comes from Sakesphorus luctuosus, assembly GCA_013396695.1. Lineage (NCBI taxonomy): Eukaryota > Metazoa > Chordata > Aves > Passeriformes > Thamnophilidae > Sakesphorus > Sakesphorus luctuosus. Next base: position 218,953 of record VWZD01003901.1, on the reverse strand, counting down.
GAAGAACCCTGTCACGTTCTATCTTGATTTTATTGATGCTTTTATATCAATAATATAACTTACTTTTTTTTTAGTAACAGAACACTAACTTGAGACAATTTAGTTGTGACAGAATTGCATGTGGATATTTAAAAATAGCTTGAGGAACTGTGAGTAAAGTTATTTTTATTCAATACAGACAGTATTGTGCAAGGGACTTTTTGTCATGTGGTAAGGAGCAGGAGTTTTTGAATGGCTTTTCCTGCCTGAGTAAGGGAATCATTTGCCAGTTAAACTCTTTCTGTTTCTCGTAGGTTTTGTAAATGCGTTTGTAAATTAACAAAAAGGTTTAGAAAACTTGCAATAGTTTTAGTAGTTCACCAGGGTTCCATTAGGATGAGAATTGGTTTCAAGCAATGTACACATACAAAACACAAGTTCATTCCCCAGAGGCTGTGCAACCTCTAATGTTCCCTGGCATTTTTATGTTATATTTTTGTTACAAAGCACAGGAGGAACCCGTAGTGGCCTTACCGAGTAGTCTTTGTACTTCCACTAACCCAGTGGCATTAATTGTGCCTAAGGTGCAGTGAGACATGTCAGTGGTGGAGAGTAATAAAAGCAAAAGGAGTACTTGACATCTTTTTCAGTAGAGATGGTAAAGTACTTCTCACCTGCCACTGAACTGGGACTGACTCATTGGCGAAGTTAATACTGGCATACAAAGAAGCAAGTCTTGAGAGGAAAGACAGACATTGTACATTATTGCAGGATGAGTTCAGTGAAGATTTGTATTTTGCTAAAGTGCATTTGGAGTTTGTCAGTGGTCTGAGATGGACCTTCATCAGCTGAGTGCCAGGCTGTGTTGCTGTTCACCTTGAGAGGTGTATAACCAGGTCTGCATGATTCATCATTTGATTTGATCCTGCAGTTCTCGTTGAAAGATCATGGGAGCTTCATCTGAATAAAGAAGGGAAATTAGGCTTTCTATTTCTAAATGGCTTATGAAAACAGATACAGGATCAGCAGCTTCCAAGATGGAAGGTATGTCGCTGCCAAATCTTTCCAGTGTTTCACTTAAGCTATTTGGTTTTAGTCAGTATTCGTGTATTTAATTAAATATCATGTTTCCAAAAGGCGTGTTTATCCTCTCCTCTAGGCACTCCTTGACATATTTAAAAAATATATTTTTACCAACAGGCTCCTCTAGGGACTTTTCCATTCCTTATAATTAGCATATAATTATCACCCAGCAGCAGCTGAAGGCATAGTTAAAATTTTGTGGTCCCCTCCAAGAGGCCTTGCATGGCCTTCCCAAAGGTCAGGAAAAAGTACCATCCTCCTGTACACATTAGCAGCAGTTTTCATGGGCTGAGATGTTCAATGTGAGCAATACAATGGCTATTACCAAATCAGAGACGGGTAATTTCCTCTCATAGAGAAATTAGTATGTATGGTCCAGGACTGATTTGTTTGGGTTTTTTATTATTATCAAAAAAGTGTAACTTAGATTTGGGAAATTCTGTTTGGTTTTGTTACTGCAGTTGAAATTTTAAGGTATCCTACTTTGAGCTGTGGCTTACTTGAAGAACCACGTTTTGGAAGAGGCAGCACCCCATGTTCTCGTAGTTGAGGGAGGAGGAAAGTCCACACTGGGTGATGCCTTTGAGCAATGTTGAATATACTAAATAAGTGAGTCCTTGTTTAGTAAAGCAAATGAACGTTGTCTCTCAGTTGGAGTTAACAGAATAGGCTATGAACATGGTTCATAAAGGTAGGAGATGAAGAGATTGAGAGTGGCCCTGCTTAGAAGGACTTGGAGTGCTGGTAGATGAGAGGCTGAACATGAGCCAGCAATGTTTGCTTACAACCCAGAAAACCAGCTGTATCCTGGGCTGCAGTAAAAGCAGTGTGACCAGGAGGTCAAGAGGAGAGGATTCTGTCCCTCTGTTCTGCTCTGGTGAGACCCCACCTGGAGTACTGCATCCGTCTCTTGGGGCCCTAGCAGAGGAACCATATTGACCTGTTGGAGCAAGTCCAGAGCAGGATCATGAAGATGGTTAAAGGGATGGAGGAATGGGTAAGAAAATTGAGGTTGTTCAGCCTGGAAAAAAGAGAAGGCTTCAGTGACCTAATTGCAGTTTTCCAGTACCTGATGGAGAGAGTTTTACAAGGTCATGTAGTGACAGGACAAGGGGGAATGGCTTCAAACTGGAAAAATGCAAGTTTGGATTAGATATTAGGAAAAATTTCTTTACTTGGAGGTGGTGAGGCACTGGAACAGGTTGCCCAGAGAATCTGAGATTGTGCCATCCCTGGAAGCGTTCAAGGCCAGGCTGGATGGAGCTTTGAGCAACCTGGTGTAATGGAAGGTGTCTCTGGCTATCACAGAGGGGTTGAAACCTAGATCATCTTTAAGGTCCCTTCCAACTCAAGGCATTCAATGATTCCATGAACCTTTGGTGGTTTAAAGCAATTTTATTTTAAATGAGATGGTAGCATAGAAGTTGCGGATTATGTTACTTGGAGAAGATGCTTGAGAACTGTAAATGTTGGTTTAAGAACCTGGATTTTCTTATCTAAGATCTTGTAGTTCATGAAGGAGAGCATTAACTAGAAGTGAAGGTGGTATAACTGAAGTCCTTTCTGCTGTAACTGAATGACCTCTGGGAGAATGTAGCCTGGTACCTGCCTTGGAAGCTTTTGGCTTCCTGAACAATTTGAATGAAAGGCGTATTTCTTTTTCTCCAGTTGCACTCTGTGGTTGAAAACAAATTGTGCTTGGCTGCATTTGCTGAAGTGCTAGTACTGTAGAGGTATGAACTGTTGCAGCTTTCCTTTGCAGTAAGTCAGAGGTTTTCTCAAGAAAGAGTTGCTCAACATTTTCTATTTTAGCATATAAAGCTTTTCAGAGATGTTTCTATCATCCTGCAGAGTATCTTTTGCATGCCTTATGGAAGTAAGTAGAAACTTATAAAGTAGCATCCACCTTTTACAGCATATTCCACTGTGTCATATAATGTCTGTGTACAAAGATAAAACTGGACAGAACAGTCCCTTGAGTTGTAACCTAAGTTGAAAGTGAGTATTGGGTACCATCCTTTTAAACTAATGAAGAAACACCCAGTCTTTAAATACAGTCACAAATGTTTCTGTGATCTGTGCTTGAGTTGAATATTACTATCATAACTGCAAATTAATGTTGGTTATTAAGGAGGAAGAGCTTAAATACCCCCTTCCTGCTTTGTCATACATATAATTATGTCAGACATTGTTTTGAGCTTCACTCAGTAATGTCCTGTGAATTGGCTGGACTTTGCAACTAGTAGCTGTACTGTGTCCAATTATACTCTATAGTATGATATTTTCTCTGATGCATTTTACTACCTAGGCTTAATTTCCTATAGGAGTAAGTTACATTGATGATAAAACAAAGCACTCTCTCAAAACCAGCTTCCCTTACACTTCAGTACAATTGCTGTTAAAAAAATCATACGTTGTAGTAGGTGCAGATGCAAACAGTAGAAGACCAGAGACTTTGATATTTCAGATTAATAGCTACTACTGAACTCCAGTGGTGTATGGCATATACAGAGAAGGTGGTGAGCTTACATTTTGAAATAGATGTTTCTTTAAATGGGTGTTTCCAGATGTTTGGAATTGCATTTTAAATGTGTATGCTTACTAAAAACTGTGAACATTAGAAAAGGTTATTAGTCCAGAACTGTCAATACCATTGAAGAAATAATGCCTGGCTTTAGTCTTATTTCAGTTTACAAACTTTTCACAACTGTGAGGTCTGTATGGTTGGAAGACTTTTACTGGTGATATTTAGAAAGAGACGTAAATGCAAATACTTTAGAAAGTTGAGATTGTCAATAGGTTGTTGTGGTGTTTTTGTGGTTTGTTTGGGTTTTTTTATGGAACTGGAACACAAACTTGGAATTAAACCACAGATATCTAGACATGAAACTAAGGTAACTGAGGAGCAGGGTATCAAAGCTGCAAGCTTAACTAAGTATATCAAGATAGTCAGTTACTTTAATTGGTTGAGTAAGAGTTTTGTTATTCAAATTCAGACTTCTAATTTACATCATACTGCTTCTTAATATCAGTTTGCATGTTGCATTTAAGCTGAAATCCAAGAGTACTGAGTTCATATGCATGATCTGACACCATGTTTGGCTAGTGTTAGCTCTCTAGCCAGTAATGCTAGAGAGATAGTAATGCTTATTACTAATTTTGCAGTTAAAAATTACTAAATTCATGAAGGATGAGGAAAGCAGAGTAGTTTTTCAGTAGTAACTGTTTTGCTTTAGCAGTCTGTTAGCACTTGAGAGGAGAATTTTCCAAGTGCTGAACTTATTCAAAGCTTTGTAACTGCTTTGAGTAGGCTTTATGTGGATGCAAACTAAGGTAGTTGCTTTCCAACTAAAAGACAGGATTTTTTAGAGCAGTGTCCTTCTGTAGATGAATATACAAGTGATATTATCTTATGTTTTAAACAGTCTTGGGAATTGTACTAATCACACAAATCCCTGTAAATAACAATAATATGTCCCATAATCTTCACTAGCTTTCACCTTTTGCTTCAAATAAGGGGATAAAAATATTACAGGATCCTTCTTTGTTTGGAGTTAAAATGGTTTAAGTCTTGCAGTACTCTTAGGCTGAACTTGATATGACCTAGTGTGTCTGAAGTTGCAACTCGAACTTAATTCAGAATGCTTAACATAGGGCAATTAAGAATTGCTGAAAATTTGAATTCTTCCTTCCCTTGTGTTTTTATTCTCAAACAATCTTTACAAAGGGCTGTTTTTGGAGAACAGAGTACAGTCTTTTGTTTCCGGATAAAATTGATGGCTGCAAATGAAAGAATAAAGAAGGCTCTCTATTCATGTCCCCCAGCCTTTGTTTCAGTGGGCATTGTTTCAGTTTATAAGAGCTGTTTAGTACATATAGATTACTGCAATGGCAGAAAGATTCCCAGGCACATTGGTGCAGACTTTTTAAAAATCCTGTTATCTCTTCAGCTGCCTATCCAGCCACCCAGTGCCTTTTTGCTTCAAGGATACCATGAAAGGCTATTTTTTTTTCTTTTCCACCACATTTGTTGTGAGGTTACCATACAGTAGTTTAAATGAGCCTTACTTATGTAGTAATTTTTTTAATTTTTTTTTGTTTTTACTAGTGTCAGTGTTGAGTTGCACAGTTAGGACTGTGTTGGTGTTAATCTAATGCAATGTGTTACAAATGATGTCTCCTTATATTAGTGATAAAATTATTTTCATAGGGGTTGGCATACTGACCTTGGACATATGTGTCAGTGGAGAGATTATGCCTCCTCCCAGTCCCTTTTTTCTGAGGAAACCCTGGTGGTTTGATGTGCTCCTGTCCCACCTGTGCTTTAATACTCTTTCCTTGAGGTTACTGTGGTGAATGGATATAACACCATCATGTCCTCTTTCTCTATCCCTTTTTTTTTCTTTTTCCTGTAGAGCTTTCTTTGCCAAGTGCATGCAGACATGCTCACATGGCCTTGAATAGGTCTGCTTGATGGAAGCCCATCTGGAAAAGTAAAAAAGGAATATCTAATTTTAAGTCTTGATCAGATTTAAGTATGATAAAACAGCACAGTTGCTTGTGCTTTCAAAGACCTTATACTTCATCTGGGCATGTGCATGGATAGGCCTTTAGTTTGCATGTAGGAGTGTTTAAGATTGTGTAAGGGCTCTTGCAATTTCTTGGATGTATCTCAGCCCAGGCTGGCATGGGAGCTGGCCCTTCTTCCATTTGCAGTGTGAATGGGGTTTTGCCATGTGTGCACACATAGTCACATAGTAAGGTGGGTGATTGTTTTTGTCTCATTTCAGTACTGCATAAGACAATCCACTGAAAAGAAATCTGACTCCTTCGCCACAGAAGATGGGATTTTATTTTTCTTTCCAAATAGGCAACAAACTGTCCTGGATAGCTTAGCTATCAAAAGTATCTTCTGAACATGTAAGACTACAGAGAAAACAAGCTTCCAAATCCTGTATTGTATTTCTTAATAAAAAGGCATTTATGAAACTGTTTTACGAACGTGATTTGAGGGTAAACTTTCTTAAGTGAGAGAAGAAACAGTTTCAATGCCCTTGCGCAAATTTAATAATGAGCTACTCTGCTTTTAACTTTGAAATAGAAGGAGATTGCATTGGAAACATTTGGCTTTATAAGGTATCTTTTTGATAGCTAACACAAATGTAAGTTCTGTTAACTTGCTGCAAATGTAACTTTTTATCTTGGTTTACTTGTTCTGGTGCAGCCTCACATAGAAATACTCTAAATAAAGCATTTTAAAGCAGTGGTTGAAGTCATTCCTCTCAAGTTATCTGGCTGTGAAAAAGTTGCCAAAGGGTTTTGTGCAACGTTTATTTCCAGAGGAAGGAATGTTTTTGTTCCCCTTACGATTCCCCTTCAGTCTTGATGCCTGGTTTAGTGGAAATGCTCAGTTGTCAGAAGAATCAAGATTGTGTATTATTTAGATCTTACCAGACAAGTGGGATTTGTTCCTTCCATTCCAGTTATCAGAAAGATTAACCCTTTGCCCTCACGGTCCTAATTGCAGTCATTCAGAAACAAAGATTCTGCTTGTACAAGACAGTGGCAAAGTGGAGTATGTGCCAACTGGAATGTTTCTCTGGTGAATGAAGGTTGCAAGTATTATATAAATTTTGTCTTGCATTTCAGGCACCGATAAAAGCAACCTGTGAAGAAGATATGTCATGCAAGACTGGATTTCCTGAAGTTGTTCACAGTGCAGTGGTGTCAAGGAGTGTACATGGAGGACAGCCTCTTCTCAATGGTATGCTTAGAAAGCATATTTTGATTTTTTTCTTTTTTTCATTTCCTCTAGTAGTAACCATAAATCACTTTCGTCCTTAAATAGGGCACAAACTCTTTCAGGAAAGAACATCAGCTGCTTTGTGATTATTTTTTGATTACTGTCATAGGACTTGGAAAATCTTTTGGCATTAGTGGCAGCACGTGCCCCTCTGACTGTAATTTGAAAACACTGAGTGTTGAAAAACTTCCTGTTATTGTCCACTAATTCTCATTTCAGCATAGCAATCACACTGTTTTTTCATTCTGTGCCTTAAGCCGTGTATGTATGATGAAGAGGCAATGAAAATTTCCTTTCTGCTTTGCATCTCTCATAAAAATACTGCACTTTCCCAGTCCTAGCCCTCGTGTTAATGCAGAGATAGTTCCCTTCCTGCTTTTTCATGGCAACCCGAGGAGAGACACTTATGGAAAGCAAGTAACAGGACAGGCAGCAGCATGAGAGAGTGGTTGTCTGTGACCCCTCGGTCAGTGACCACAGCACTGTGGACTCTCTGAGGAGCTGTGCCAGGAGAGGCAGGACAGTGTCAGGGCTGTCTCATGGACAGTGCACTGCTCTCTCTCCCTGGCACCTACCTGTATCTGAATGGCACAGTGCCCAGGCTCAGAATGACCTGCTCAAGTTGTGCTTAGTGAGTGTAAGCACTTGCCTCCACCAGGGATGCTCTGCAGTCAGTACATCTGCCCACGGGTTGTACAGGTTGGGAATTTGGTTCATTGTTCTTCTTGTGTCTCTATTTTTCAGGAACAGAGTAGGACAGACGCACATGCTCTGTATCTTTCCTAGGTTTCCCAGCCAGTGAAGTTCCAGTATACAAGTTTGTAGAAGTACAACATTTTTAAAATGTGCATTAATTTGTCTGTTTTCTGAACTGCTAACATAATTTTTTTGATCTAATTTAGAAATTGTGAAACGAAGAACATCAGTTTTAGATGGCTTCAAATAGAGCTTAAATAAGGACTAATTTAATTTAATTTGTTGTTTCTTTCATGTATAAATTTGGCTACACAGTTCAAGACATATAAATGAAAAAATTCTAATGAGTCTGCAAAACAAATGAAGTAAAAGCTGTAGTCTTGATTTTACATGCTGTGTGTAGCAGTCTCTTCTTAATTGTATTTTGCAGACCTGTTTTGTGCTTTGTTAGAAGTATAATGGAAACTTGAATGCAGGATGAATTGGTTTGCTTTAGTGTATTTACACTTGAGTTACTAAAGCTTTTTTTCTGTTCCGTTTCAAGAATATATATTCTACCACCACACATTTTTATTAAAAGATAGCTTAGCAATTTATGTATTAAAGTAAATGTTCTGCCAATTGAGAAAATAATAAAAAGGAAAGAGAATATTCCTCACTTTCCCACCAAATGGAAGTTCATAGATGGCTCTAATATAGACTCCTTCAATAGGCCTCATCACTGGGAACTCCTTGGTGGGTGATGAACAAACACAGATGGGGGCAGAAACATGGACAAAGAGCATAACAGACAAGTGTTTTCCAAAGGGGCCACCTTGAAACCATCTTATGTTTGTTACTGGTGAACTGTCATGCCATCAGTTCATTTTAAAATGGAGATCACACAAGTTATGAGATCTACTCTGTCTTGTGAAAGTTCTCTTCAGTCTGTATGAAATCAAGACCTTTTCTACAATTTTTCCCCTTTCTTTTCCGACCAGCTGGGAACCACAGTGGACTGGACACTAATTGTCAGTTGTCACTGCTGATGCAAACCTGATGATAATGACTGACCAGTCTTAGCTGAACTTGAACTAGTAATGTAGGATGACAGGCTGACTTCCTTCCTCATTACTCATACCATTCCCCCAGTCCCTCCCCTTGCTTCTCAGAAGAGAGTGAAGCATGACTATTGGTTTGTCCTTGAATGGTATTAAAATGCATAGCGTTTTAGGGAAGTAGGAATTGGAAACACTGTATGAGGCAAACAATATGTATCACACCATATCAGCTGGTTGAAAAATGACCTGAGGGAGTCTTTTTCCTACCACTGTTTCCTCAACTGAATTATTGCTGTGGTTAATTCTTTTGAAAATTCTGACATGCTTAAAAGCATATAATTTGCTGGTTACACATAAACATACAGTCCATCATTGCATAGCTTTGACTTAAATTTAATTACACTGTCATTTTGAAATACTATTGTTGTCAAAAGCCTATTTTCTGGTTATTAAACTAGATTCAGATGATGCTGCAAGTTAAGTATAGTTACATGACATTTGCTTCTTGGGGATAATCATGTGCCTGATTCTGATCTCTGTTGCCTTGCCTATCTAACTGCACAGAATTATTTAGGTCAGAAAAGACCTCTAAAGTCGTCAGCCCAACCATTAACACAGCACCACCAAATCCATTACTACACCATGTCCCTAAGCACCACATCTACACATCCTTTAAATACTTCCAGGGTTGATGACTCCACCACTTCTTCGGGCAGCTTATTCCAATGCTTGACAACCTTTTTGCTGAAGAAGCTTTTCCTAATACCCAATCTAAACTTCCACTGATGGAAGGTGATGCCATTTTTCCATGTCCTATTGCTTGTTTCTGTGAGAAGAAACCAACTCCCATTTCAGTACAAGCTCCTCTCAGGGAGCTGTAGAGAACGATAAGATCATATGGTTGGCCTTGGCCCATTGATCCTCTGTAGAACCTTCCTACCCTTCAGCAGATGAACACTCCCACCCAGCTTGGTGTCATCTGCAAACTGGGTGGGAGTGCACTTGATCCCCTCATCCAGATCATTAGTAAAGATGTTAAACAGGACGGGCTCTAACACTGAGCCCAGGGGAACACCACTAGTGACCAGTTGCCAGCAGGATGTAACTGTTTACCACTGTGCTCTGGACTTGGCCATCCAGACAATTTTTTACCATCTATCCAAGCCATGAGCAGCAAGTTTCTCCAAGAGAATGGTGTGAAAATGGTGTCAAAGGCTTTACTAAAGTCCAGGTAGACCCCATCCACTAAGTGAGTCACCCAGTAATGGAAGGAGATTTTTCAGGCAAGCAGCACCAGCCTTTCATGAACCCACACTGGTTGGGCCTGATCCCCTGGTTGTCCTGTACATGCAGGCACTCAAGGTGATTTGCTCCATGACCTTCCCCAGCACCTGGGTCAAGCTGACAGGCCTGCAGTTTCCAGTCATTCTTGTGAATGGGCATAACACTTTCTCAGCTCCAGGGAACTGGGAGTTCCCTGATTATCCAGCACTGCTGATAAATGATGGAAAGTGGCTCATTGAGCACTTTTGCCATTTCCCTCAGTTCTTTAAGTGGATCCCATCCAGTCACATAGATGTGTGTGTGTCTAAGTGGTGTAGAAGGTCACTGACCGTTTCCCCTTGGATTATGGGGGCTTCATGCTGCTCCTCATCCCTGTGTTCCAGTTCAGGAGGCTGTGTACCTGGAGAACAGCCGATCTTAATATTAGACTGAGGCAAAGAAGGCATTAAATATCTCAGTGTTTTCCTCATCTTTTGTCACTACATTTCTCCCCACGTTCAACAAAGGATGGAAATTTTCCTTAGCCCTCCTTTTGTTGCTGATGGATTTATACAAGCATTTTTAATTGTCTTTTAGGCTGTAGTTAGGTTATGTTCCAGTTTGGGCTTTGGCCCTTCTGATTTTCTGCCTGTATAACCTTGTGACATCCTTATAGATGCTTACACTAGTTCCTGCATGGTTTAGAGACAAAAGCCTTAATTTTCTTTGGTTTTGTGCATTGATACTACAAATACAGAGGCTTTATGGACTTCACAGATACTTACACAGTAATTTGAACCTAACTTGGTGCCTCCTTGACAAGTTGCTCCTTAAAATACTGACCAAAAAAAATGATATGTTTATTACTTGTGTTGTTCATTTGCTTTTGTCTAGTACAGGGGGGGACAGACCTCTCTTAAATTCCTTGGCTTCCATCTTACCAAAACTTAAACTAAAGTTACCATATGACTTGTTGGTCTCTGTGTTCCAGCTGTTACAGTAACATAGGATACATGGCTTTTAAAGCACTAGTGAAAGAAATCCTTATTTTAAAATATCAGCAGGGTTCTGCCATACAGTACATGATAAGTTTGGGTTTTTTTCTGAAGAGGTTTCTTTTCATTCCTGTATTTTGGGGGTGCTTGTTTTTGAGAGAGGATTGGACTTGTTTACATTAATTTTTTTTTAAAAGTATATTTGGTAATGGCTTTGTTTATTCATGTTGTTAGGGCATTCCTATGGCATCTACTAATTTGTGCATGAGAGGCAACAAAACTTTCAGTTGTTATCCAGGTATTCGGTTGTCCCAGTATGTGAAAAATTGGTGGAGCAGTGTATTCAGAATAACATAAATTGGAAATGGGAAAAGAAGCTCTACATTTATTAATGTGGGTGAGGGGAATAAAAAAAGGAGAAAGCTGCCCTTGCTGTCCTCAGTTTCAGGATGAGGAAACCAGGAAAAGTTGCATCTAGCTGAGAAGTCACAGCAAAAGAAGTTGTAAACCACTCCTTTAGTAGCTTATGACTGAGCTGTGTAGAAGATAACCTGCACTATATAGGCTGTATTTTGTTGCCTCCTTTTGGAATAGTATCACCAATGCCCCATGCTCCTGTATTCCCCTGAAATGCACTTCACTGATCATAGCCTTGGAGACCCTTCAAAGCTGATGTCTTACAACTTATCTTGTACAATGTCTTCATTGTACAACATACAATCAACATACAATATACTCAACATATTTCAACGTACAATATGCTCAGATCACGATACACATTTTAGCAGTCTTATAGGCCCAATTCTGAATTTATTGATAATGTTTTACGTGTTCCACTTGGTGCCAATCACTTCCATGAAATTACCATGATTTTTACCAAAGAACTAGGTGAGCTTAGAACTACTACCTTAGTTTTTGTAAAGGAAGGAAAAAAAGGGAGTAATAATTTCGGAAACAGAATTAAAGAAAGTTCATGCACCGCTAGAAAGCATCTTAGTAATAAAACCATGGAGTTTTTGGAATTTAATATACTTTGAATTATTTTAGGACTTAAATGTTCCAACATTTAAAAAAAAAAAGGCAACTCACCAGGCATCACCTAGCAAAACTAGGTATCTAACATAAATTTACAGGCACCGTACTTATGACTTGTTTCTGTAAATAAAATGTGATTACTGTTTGGAGGGCTATAAGTAAGATGCAGTATTCAGAGAAGAAAAGCTTAAGAGGGAGTTCTGTTTAATATATTAAATGCCCTTGTTTGTGCTAGCTTTATCACGTTTTTGTAGTTCATCCAGGAAAAAGTACTTGTGGCAGTTCAATGTGTCCAACCTGTTTATCTAATCTTTGTTTTATATCCTGCAATTTTTAAGATACAAATAATGCATTTCAGCTAAAATTATTCACCTAGGAAGGTTACTTGAATGACTGTTTGGTGAATCATTGCTTAGGAATTCTTGCTCTGATAACTTAAGTAGCAGTTTCTTATCTTTCAAAGATGTTATTTTAACATTGCCTGTCCTGTTACTGAGTTCATTATTTCAGTTTTCTGCTAAGCAAATTCATTTCTGAATGTGTCTTTGGAGTGCTGTGTAGCTGTAAAATATTTCCAAGCTCTTTTGAGTTGCACAATGATAAAGAAAAAAATATGTTTGGTTGTTGATCACAGAGATAAGCAGTGATTGTGGATGAGTTACACCGCAGTTTCATGAGCCTCTTAAGCCACAGTAAGCATCAGTACATTAATTGCCAAAAGAGGCACACTTGCACCTTTCCTCCACTTTGAGCCTGATACCAAGTGCTCATGAAACCATAAAATGAAGAGGTAAACTTTGTTTCTACTGCTTCAGGGTTTTTTTCTCAAAGACCTCATATGCTTAAACAGAGACATGGTATCCCTGATGCCTTTTCTCTTCTAACACTGAAATTCTTAAAAAATACTTGTTTTGATGCTTTCAAACTCAGTGACAAAACTTGATTTTGGCATTTCCACAGACTTATTTTGTAGTTTACCATTGTAGATAGCATTTGGTTTGAAACAATCAAGAAATGTGTTGCTGAGAGTGTGGCACTCAGGCACTGCCTGGCATTTAAGAGTAACTAACATTTCTTCATGACGTAGTAGTGGAGGGTTGCATGGATGCTTGCCTCTATCACAGTGAAGCCACTTGGCTTTTTTTTGTTGTTAGTGGTGTTTTATTATTGTACATACAACAAATGTCTATCGTCAGCAAGAATAAAATTCCTTCTAAAAAACTCATAATGCTTCAAACTGAAGACAGCAGCACATCTTTTAGACTTGTGTTGTTCTTTTCTGTGAACAGCTCTCACACAATTGTGTTCTTACCATGGCAGCATACACTGGGGGCTTTGATATTGCAGTGCACATTAATGGTAGAGCAAGGGAAAGTGTCTTTAGCAGAATCATATTTTCCAAGAGGGAAATTAGTCTTTCCCCAGGAAAAAAAAATTGGCATTTCTTTTTTTTTTCCCATGAAAAAAAAAATGAAAATGGTAACCACTTTGTTTGAAGTCTCCTTGCCTTAAGCAAAAAGACAAGTTGACAAGTTCCTTCCAGGCAGACAGCCAAAGAATCTCAGATGGATGGGGTGTCTCTATGAGCTGCTGGCAAGCTGGGGAAAAAATGTTTCAATTCTTCTCAAATGTATTGTTTTCTGAAATTCTTTTCCTATACTCTTAACCCTGCTTGCCCCTAAAAAAAAATCCCACAACCCACCATTCTACCATTCTTCTGGTTATTCTTTTAAGCTCCAGTGGGAGTGAGAATTTTTTTTTCCCAGAAGCTTATGTTGGGAATATATATTTTGATTGTTTTGGGGGTTTTTTGACTCCTCAGTTATCTTAACATGTAGTAGATTTAGTTTTGTTCTCTTCCATGTGAAGCAGAGTAAATTTTAATGCTGTTACTTGGTGGTGCTGTGCCTTGTTGTTTTATTATATGTTACAGTCACATTCCAGTTTTTGGCTTCTTGCCTTTTTAATCCTTTTCCTCATCTCTTCTCAAACAGCTTTCCTGTGTGTACACTTTCCGTACCACACAGCATCCTGAATTCTCCAGTGTCAGTTTTGAGCTTACTACCATGGATTGGAAGAGCTGCTTCTGTTTGCTTTAATAGTACCTGTTTTATGGTGCCTGTTGTCCATTCATGTACCAAGCTCTTAATGCATTCTTAGATACTTGTCCCTTAAAAATCAGAGCTTTATTTTGTTGAAGCAAGAGACTGCTTTTCTTGAGGTTTGGTTTCCTTACTCCCTTTTCCTCATTCCTTAAGCATAGAATATATCCTGGAGTACACTTATCTTATATTCACCTTGATGAACAGTGGTATAATACCTATTTGAATGGTGACTCCTTTGTATGTGCACTATGTAGTAGTTTTAGCTCTAGTCAGCGTAAGTCCCCATTTAGGCCTCAGTTTTCAGCAGGTCTCAAAGGACGTGACACAGATTAGAAGGGACAAGTATCATCTGACTTACGCAGCCAAAGAGGTATTTCATATCATCTGACATCATTGAGAAGCATCGAAGAGTATAACAAGCCAGGGGGGAAGAGTTTCTGTCTTTTCGGTCCATGCTTCGGACCAGGAGGGTTCCTACTCCCTGACTGCTGATATCAGGCCCTGCTGCCGGTCTGCGTGGCTGTTTACCTGGGGAAGTGAGCATATTCCTGTTAATTCCTTTTTCCCTCTTGCTGAGAGGTTTCCTTTGGGGAAGAAGTTTGGTTAGTTCAGAATTCTGCTTGTTAGCTGGGGCAACCTCGGTGAGCCTGTTGTTGTTTCCTGTCACTATGTGCTATTTCATATTTGGTGTTAAGCTTTCCACTTCTCTATATAAATATAAGAACTTCACCATGTCCAAAGCCTCATTTCTGTTTTTTTCCCCTCACTCTCCTTCTCTGGGAGTGGACCTTTTGACTAAGTACCAGGCAGTTGGCATTTTGCCAGCTTAAACTATAACACACTATCAAAGAATTTATTGAGTTCTAGATTAGAAGTAATTCTTAAGGAAACCTCTAAACATGTCCTAAACAAAAGGTTTTCTTTTTATGGAATATTTGGATTAAAGGTGGAAATGTTTTTAGTAGTTAAATCCTAAATAAACTATTCTATCCACTTTTTCCAAAGAAAAAACATCATTTGCCCTTATTCCCTGCTTCTGTTTCTAGTATAGACTCATATACATCTTGGTAAAAAGAAAAATACCCATACAGAGAAATTATAAAAATCTTGAATGGTTGTAATGTTCTGGGATCTGTAAATTACTATCTTAGTGAATTAGTCCAGCTCAGATAGTAATTTCCACTTACGGTGCATTTACTTGGAATGCACTGTGTTACTTAGTACTTCCTTTTCCTGTATTCAGCTGGGTACTTGTGAGGGTCTCAAAAGCAGTGTCCTTTCTCTGTGCAGAACTATGAATTATGAGAACTGAGTTGTCAGCTGCCCCAGTAAGCCCTGGGCATGGCTCAACGGAGAATGGCAAAGGAGATGTTCATTTCTGCCCTCTGAAGCTGAGTCTAGCATTACACTGCTTCTAACACCATTTAGTGTAGCCTCAGTTCAGTTTTAAACTATGCCATCTGGCTTTGATTCCCAAGGGGCCATTATTTCTCCTGGAATTGCTATAGTTAGAACCCTCTTCAAAGCTGACCGATGCTATAGGGGAGGCTGGGAGGAATGGTGATTGCAAAGCTGTGCAGAAAGCCTCCCCAGTAGGCAAAGGTGCCTTTAGGTATGGATGATTTATTTAGTGATAGAAGAAAAGTTGCTGTCTAGAGCTGCATGAAAAAAAAATTGTTTTGTTGTGTGGTACATAAGTATATGGAATACATAGAGCAAAAACTCAGGTAAGGCCATCTGAGTTAGCATAACCTGAGACACGTGGTATGTATAATTACGCATTCAGATTCTCGCTTATGACTACAATACATCTTTTCTTGACTTGTCATTTTGCTAGCAATCCGGAAGACAAATTATTACTAGAGCATCCTACTGAAATTATAAGAAAATGTCCCTTATTGTCAAACATATTACCATGCTAGATACAGATAAATTCCTGTAGTATTTAAACACTTAAAGACTACATCCAAACAAATACTGGTGCATTGAAGACTTGGATGTGAGTCAAGAAATCCAAGTACAGTTTGAACTGCTCTCATTTGGATTGAATGCAATGAGATGATACATTGCTTTTGGTTGAACTTGAGACACTCAGTGTGGGGGCATTTTCTTTTTAGTCTTGAAATGATAACTTTTGGAAGAGTTCACTTCCAGGTTTTCACAACATGGCCTAGGCATCACAGTCAGCCTTGCTGAACTGAGGAGAAAGAAGGAAGAAAAGGAGGGTGCAGAGGAACAGGGTTGGATTTTTTGGAGGGAAGGGAAATTTATTAGCATTGTTATTATCTTCTAATTGGGCTGTAGAAGGAGCAACTGGCCTTTGGTACCCTTTAAATCTTTCCAATTTAACGCAGCACAGATGATTTTCCACTCCTCTCCATGTGCCCCAGCTGGTTGATGCGTCCTCCAGAGGGCAAGGAAAACAAAGATGGGAGATAAATGGAATGAAACTCTGGAGCAGAAAATGGAGCTGAGGCTGGGGAGACAATGGAAGCATAAGAATCCAGGTGATGAAGGATGGTGGAATGAATGAAGGAATGAACCCTGCTGTCGTTCAAGGGAGAGAGGAAAGCACAACCCTAGCAAGAGCAAAGAAATTTGGCATTAGTTGGAAAAAGAGAGCAGAAGCAACCTAAGACAGAAAGGAAAGTATCTTGAAGTACATCCAGATTTCTTCATGACACCCAATTCGAGTTAGTCATGGGCATCTGATACACACCCTAAAGGAAATGCAAGAGACCCAGTGGAGCTCACCAGCATGAATAAAGTGAGCAGTCAGTGCTGAGAAGGTTTTCTAGGGGAAACAGCTAGGCCTTCTTGACACCAAAATACCAGCATGGTGTCCATATCTTCCCTTTTTCTGCAATTTATACAAATGCTAAGAAACTTAATTATCTGAGTATTCAGCCAAGATCAGTGTGTGCACCGGGAAGAGCCTTTTTAAGATAAATGGATCTTACAGCCAAGACGCCAGATTAGCTAAAGAAGTATCTACGGCTGCACATCATGGCTTGTCCACAGTTTTGGCGGCACCATTGGGTTTGAGCACTCAGTCCGTCAGTGTCTACAGAGTAATCTTGAAACCCACTGCTGCTTTCTTGCTACATGTGATTTTGTACCAACAGTGGTTTCTTTCATTGTTTTTCACCTTGTCTATGAACGTACAATTTACATGCATATGAAAACACCAAAAATACAACTCTCTCCTATAAATAAATACATCACAATGATATAGCTGCAGGATGAGGGACTTAGATTGAAAAGATGATCTGTCACAGAATTGTTCCTGTTTTTTCTGATGGGCTAGTTCTTCTTTGGGTCAGCTTGCGCTGTTGATTTACTGGGATATGCTGTGGAAAAGGAGATAATGAGAAATGTTGTCTGTTAGTGGTTATAAGAGAAAAGGAGGTCATAACTGAATGAAACTCCACTGTGTTGGATTCTCTGTTAGGTTTTTGGTTGGTTTTTTTCATCTCCTCTTTCTCCCTGCAGTGCAACTGGGAGCTTTCTTGCTGTTTTAATTTATTCCAGGACCGGGCAGCTGAGGATCAGTTCCCTGCCATCCCTTGCTGCGTGCTGCATCCCAGCCCTACCCAGGCATAGTAGTGAATTGTGTCGGCAGTTCTTAGCCAGCAATCCCATTAACCCGCCAGCCTGGCTGCAGATAATCCTGGAGAACCAGGGCACTGACCGCCACCCCCTGCTGCCATCCTCACCCCACTGGCTGCAGCCCCTGCCTTCCCATGGGCACTGATGCCTGTGGGCAGAGGAGAAGCACAGCATGACTCGGGTGCATCTCCTCTTTTTCTGAGCTGCCTGCTGAGCTTCTGAAACTGACCCGTTGTGATTTTTTTTTCTCTCCCCTTTTACTGTCTGCTGTGATTTGGC
Source organism: Sakesphorus luctuosus (assembly GCA_013396695.1). Lineage (NCBI taxonomy): Eukaryota > Metazoa > Chordata > Aves > Passeriformes > Thamnophilidae > Sakesphorus > Sakesphorus luctuosus. The sequence continues at coordinate 201,066 of VWZD01003901.1, read as the reverse complement.
AGACCTGAGAACGGGGCCAGATACTATGGTCTTGTCTGCTTGCCTGCAGGAGCAAGCTCTTTTTGTGCACTGTGCTGCCTTTTAAGAAGTAGATTTTGTTTGGTTTTGAAATTCAATGGCATATGATTTCAGGTTGTAGAGAGGAGGAATTATTTAAGGCCCTCTGTGAGTTCCAGTTTAACATTATCTTAAATAGGAAAGTTACGAATCCCTAAAAGCACAATTTGTAACATAAAAGCTATCAAAATAGCAGTGCAATCTGTTAAAGTGTTTAAAAATTTGATTCGCTGCAGTTTAAAATGTGAAATAAATGTACACTAATTGTTTTGAATGGAGATGAAGATGGTGTTTTGAAGCCAGTCTTAGAAGGAATTACTGAGATAGCACTGCAGTTAATGGTGGAACACTATTTTTCTGTAATGGGCTCAGCAATGTTCTCTAATTAGCTTGCAAATTGATATTCAAATACAGGTAAACTGGCAATCAAATACAAGCAAAACATCTATGTAAGTAGACTTTGGTGTCTGCATTTAACATACCTGTATCAAAATTGTGTGGGTAAAGGGTAAGCTCTTAGTTGTTTTCAGCATGGAGCCTTTAATAATAGTACCTCACTGGTTACAATAGGTCAGTATTTTGGTTTAAGCACATGAAAAGAGGAAAAAGAAATTCCTTTTATTCCACAAGTGAGTGGCTTTTGAAGATTAGTAACATAATACTAAGTGTGTATGAGCTATTTCCTGTCTTAATTTCTTTCAGGTTTTGTCAGCTTGTGCACAGATTTCATATATAGCTGAGTAAGTGGAAGTTATTCTGTTGAGTTTCCTGGATTTGTGTCATATTTATGTTCATTATTAAAATTATTGCTCTATGGTGTAGCCATTTAGTTTTCAAGCCTCACGCCAGAAACTGCATGCATGAAATATTGTTGGTGTTTTTGTTGTAAGGTTTTCTGCAACATAGGGTACAGGTTCTTAAATTTGAATGTAATGCCTGGCTCAAGTACTGTTCTACAAAGAAGAATCATCAGATTATAGAATGGTTTGATTTGGAAGGAACTTAGAGACCATCTAGTTCCGACCTCCCTGCCATGGGCAGGGACATTTTCCGCTGGAGCATGTTGCTCAAAACCCCATCCAACCTGGCTTTGAACACTGCCAAGGCTGGGGCATCCACAGCTTTTCTGGGAAATTTTTTCCAGTGTCTTACCACCCTCACAGGCGAGAATTTCTTCCTAACCATATAGGAAAGCTGGTGCGTAAGAACTGTTGTAGGGAAAGGTAATTAAAGATAATACATATAAAATTTGGTTTTCAGGTTCTTTTAATGTCTTTAACTCTGTAATCTGTAGAACATCTCTCAGTCATTGACACACTGATAACTTGCTAACTGCCTTCTGTAAGCATATTGTTTATTGACAGATGGAAGTGTGACTGTATCAGTGGGTCAGCCATGTGGTTTTATCAACCCCCTGTACTGCTTCCATCAGCTGTTCACGGTGTTTGTTCATCTTTTATGCTGAAAGTTCTTTGGAATGCACTTCCCTAAATGAAATTCTTATCACTATGCATTCGTTAAATGCAATTAATGTTTGCATAGATTTAGCTTTCAGTGCTGATTAACATCTGAACTCTTCCAGGGGGAAAAAACCCAAGCAAAACCCAAACAAAAAACCCTTGTGTTTCATGCACAGCAACTACACAAACTATGCATTTTACACCATAGAAGTAATACATTAGTGAAAGTCTTTGGCTTTCCAATTCAGTATATGCTTTTCTGTTCAAATAACCACAATTTTCCCTTTACAATGCTTTAGTGCATGTTTGTACTTTTATGAAAAAATTAATCAATTTGGTTCTCAGAGGATGGCTAATGAGGGAGTGTAGGTCCTTTGGAGGTCACAGGTTCAGATCAGTCTGTCACCTGTGTCCAGTAGCCGTTAACTTATAGCTGCTTGGTAGGTTATGCAAAAAGAGCTTGGGCTGATTTGGTTTCTTCTGAAGGAGTCTCTGTTGAAAAGGTACTTATTACATAAGAGCAGAAATACTGCTGAAATGAGTGGAAACTGGGACAGCACATGCAGGCAGGGAGTGCTCATGTGTACTAAGGTAGCTGGAGAAGGTCAATATCACAGTGCTTTCCCAACTGTCTGGAAGAGAGAAGCAATGAGACAGAGTGGAATTTTAACCTCTTAGAGTACATTTGTGCAGAGCTGAGATATATTAGGGCAGGAGCTTTAACAGCTTGGAGCAAAAAGAACATCTAACATATCATCTATTGGAGATTATTTTGCCTACCTGTAAGTAGTTCATTGTGTTTCCCAGAACCAGAATGAAGTCTCTCTTTCTCTGAAACTTAAAATACAAATTAATACCAAAAAAACGCTCTCTCTTTCTTAGCCTGCATGTCACTATCTGCACTTCTGACCATGTCAGATCTCATTTAATTAAAATCTTGTCATTATGCTTGTGTGCAAATTAAATATTTAAGAATTATATGTGTCATTCTTTATAAAAATGAAACTTTTTTCCTCAAATGAAGTGATTTTATCAGTTTTTACAGCTGCAAGTTATTTCATCCTTCAGATTTTTGCAATAAAGGCTCTGTAATTTACAGATGCACCCCCAAAAGCCAGAGTCATCACTAGAATGGATGATTTTTATTAGCCTTTAGTGGGTTTGCTGTTTAAAGGAAGCAAAGCTACAAAAGCATCTGGCTTTAGGACCCAGTTTTGCAAGAGAGATCCTGGCAGAACATGGCTGCTCCAGTCTGCTGGGCAGGTCATAATGCAGTAATGAAGCCTGGCTTAAGGTGGCCACCATATCAGAGTCTGTGATTTTTATGTTTCACCTGATTTAAAATGAAAGTTATTAGTCCTAGTAGTATTAAGTTCTGTATTCCTAACAAAAAATAATAAAAGTATATGAAGATTCCCAATTTGTTAAGCTCTATCACACAAGCCCATAGAAGACTGAAGAAGTAAGGTCTGAACATTTGTTCCTGTGACTGTCAACTTTCAAGTGTTACCTAACCTTTTTGTAGGGTAACCAAATGAGGTCTCAGAGAAAGCTGATTTTGAGGACTGACGGCTCTGCTTGGAGATGGTTGTGTGACTTCTGTTGCATACTGTAAAAGAACGCTCTGCCTGGATCCACTTGGGGAGGAAAATGTGTTGTGTTGCTTGTCTTGTTGAGTGACGCACAGCTGTGTGCCATGCGAGGCAACACGAGCCTTGGGTGCAGCCGATCGATGGATGAAAGAGGCCCTCCTTTGGTTGGGAGATCAATACACTGTAATGAACTTGGTGCTCCAGTTCTCTCGTAAGGATCACTGGTAGGGGCTAGGAAGGTTCCTGTTTTTTTGCAGTGAATCAAACAAAAATTAGGTTTGAAGATTTTTTTTCTCTCAGGTAGGATTTGAGTAACTTCTTCGTTGCCTCTACAAACTGCGGAAATCTTGTGAGATGAGCTCTGAGCTTATCTGTAAGCTAGATGCTATGTGTTTTTCATAACTTCTTTTTGAAAATACCATCAAATAAATCAATAACGACTTTAGTTAGAAAGGCCAGAAGAGTTTTCACATACTTGGTTGTCATTTTGTTTCCTGACTGTTATTGGAGGTGGTCTATGTTTATTCCTCTGAGTCAGAGTTGATGTTTTTAATTTGCAAACAATTAAAATAGTGTGGATGTGAGCCTAGCAGATGAGCAAGGTCTGGTAAGGGGTTTATGTAGTTCCTGATACATACTTTTTAATTGCAATAACTTCTACAATTTCCACCTTTATAGAAGGTGTAGAGATAAATAATTATCTCGGTAAGCTGTTGCACCAATGTTTTAATAATGTCTGTCAACCATGTATATTTATAATGTAGAGAATTTTCCAGACTATGCATAGTGTCAAAACGTCACTGAAGGTCAAAATGTAGTTTCTTTGCTTATGGCTTTTTGTTTTTATTTGATGCTAGAGTTATAAATTCTTGGTATTATTGTTTTAGTAAGAATCTTGCTGTCCTAAATTTTAAAAACTTTTCCTAGCCATGCACAGATCTGCAACAGGATAAATTGAATTCTGGGTGTACTGTGCCATGAACTAAGAGAGAAGGTCACTTTTGTGCTACAAATACAGACTGTGTTGATAATGTTACTCATTTTATATCACAAAGTTTATGTTAATATTGTTAATTTTGCCAGCTACAGAAGAGTAAATGCTCTATTAAAAAATTGTATTAGAAAAGTCTTTAGAAAGAGCTGGAGACACCAAGAGGACAGTGAGATCTTTAATATATGATGAGACAGGCAAGTGATTTTGGGTTGTTTCAGGATGTACTTAGATTAGTTCTGATAAGTAATTGGGGGGTTATTACTCATTTATACACAGTCTCTTTGCTGAACACAGGAATGTGCATGTGAATGATCATGGCATTTCTCATCTTTTGAACTGATGCTCCTACCAAGTGTTCAAAATACAACAATACAAAATACATTTTCCTTGCTACAGTGACTTAAAATCAAAGTTTAGCTTGTAATAAGATTTTGCTACAGGCTGCAGAATTTTTCGCAGTTCCCTGATTTGAATCATCAGGTGTCCAGAGCCCTCCTAGATGGATGTTGCAGATTTCAGGCACTATCTGTGACTTTGAAAAAAAAGCTAACTCATCTGTTATTGAAAGACTTAAAGGGCACTGTCTTAAAGACTTAAAGGGGGTTATTGACAACTGCTTGGAAGAATAGGAGGCCAATTTAGAAGACTGATTGCCCCAAGTTCCCTCACTGTAAGAGTACAGTTCCCCTAATTTAGAACATGTAAGAATTGGAGAGCAGCAGCAGCAGCTCCTGAGTAGAGAAGCACATCTTGGTAGTGAGAGACAAATATAAAACAGATGTGCAGCAAAATCAAGTTTACTGATAATACTCCTACTTGTGTCTCACTTTCTCAGACCCACACGCATTGGCAGATCTGGTGCAGACACTTGCATTGTAGTGGATGAAGTGACTAAATGAAAGCTTGGTGTCTGGTTTTGCTACTGTAAAAGGTAGTAGGACCAAAGGGTGGTGGTCTTGGGGATGGGGAAAAAAAGGTGCTTTTCTGAGGAACTGAAGGGTACACCTTTCCTGATGTGAGTCACATTGCAGAGAAAAAGATAACCCAGTGTGCATCTTCACTGGTGGTAGAAGAGCTCAGTCAGGTTTTGCTTCTCAAGTCGAAAGCCTGTCTTGTATTAGAACAAAGTGATCTAAGGGTAAATTACCATGTCTTCCTAGCCCTTCACAGAGGTCCAAATGCTAGATATAGTGGTTGTGCAACATCAGCTGTATTGGGCTGATCAAACAGCAGACTGCCTCTGGAGTGAAAGAAGTGATATTCCCATGGATCAGCTGGATGAATCAACTTCTCCCATAGCTGCACTGCGGTGGCTTCTGGGAAAAGAGGGAGGTGAGACTGTGGGCTGCAAGATCACTTCTTACGGCAAAATCTTGTACCTAAATCATTTTAATTGTCATACCAGAAGTGCATCCTAGCTGTGTCTGTAAATATTGCTCATCGTATACTGAGGTCTTCATCCTTTGTCTCTCACTGGCCAACTGTATTACTTTGCTGTCATTTTAGATCTGCAGAACTACGGTGGTTCATTTGAGCATCTAGTATGCAAATGAGATGACCTTTTCACTGTGATTACACTTTTTTATGAATGTATAAATCATGGATATTTCACCATTAACTCAAGCCCTTCTGTGAAATAAGAAAATGATGTGCAGCATTTTAATCTTTTCTCCAATCTGTCCAGTCTCTCTTCCTCCACAGTGACAATCAGCAGTAAACCCCTAAACAAATGGCAGTCTCTTAAAACAAGATGAGTCATAGGGCTTACTGCAAAGGCAAGATACAAGAAGCAAAGCTGACGACCGTCGTTCTAAGCCATTTTTGCATGCACGGCATCTTGAACTCTTTCTTTAGTCACCTGACAATGTACCTGGGCTACTCCAGGGGCTTCAGCAGCATGCTCGGTCCTCAAACTCTTCCATGTAAAGAGCTTCAAAGGGCAGTTCTGCTGGAGCCTCTTGCTGTAACAGAGGATGCTGCTGCCTCCTGTAAGGACAGAGAGCACAATGAACTCTCTGTCTCTGTCTCTGTCTCTGTCTCTGTCTCTGTCTCTCTCTCTCTCCCACTCTCTCTCTCTCTCTCTCCCTCTCTCTCTCTCTCCCTCTCTCTCTCTACCTCTCTCTACCTCTCTCTACCTCTCTCTCTACCTCTCTCTCTACCTCTCTCTCT
>VWZD01003901.1:161062-194442 GCA_013396695.1 Sakesphorus luctuosus | reverse complement strand
CTCTCTACCTCTCTCTCTCTCTACCTCTCTCTCTCTCTACCTCTCTCTCTCTCTACCTCTCTCTACCTCTCTACCTCATACTTAGGGTTAAATGAAATCCATACTGTTGACTTTGGTATAAGATTTGCACCTTAATTCGGGCAGAGGCATCTTTTAATAAGCAGATCCTAACACCTCCATGTATCCAAGCTGACACTCTGCTGGAGGCTCCATCCTGCAGCAAGGCTGGTGATGCAGGCTACCTGTCTGGGCTTTACTCTGAGCGTCAAAGCCTCCTGTGAATTATCAATAAAGATGTGCTGATGCCAAGGCAGCCAGCAAAAGAATGAGAGCAGCAAGACAAGGATGTGCGTGCCCTGCTGACAGCATTTGCTCAGCATTGACCTCATCAAAGAGTCAAGATAGTGTTTTGTGGTGGGAAGTCAGAATAGCCCTGGGGCTCCCTGTTTGGTCACAGGGACCTTTGAACTGGTCTTCAGAAAGTGCTCTACAGCGTGTTCTGCAGTAAGTTCCTGCAGTAGCTGGGCTTGCTGCTCTTCAACTAGGGCTTGTTCCAGGTGCTTCTACTGTGGCAACTGGGGCTAAAGAGAAACGTTGTCTGTGATTTGTAATAATCTGATTATGTTTGGGTTCAGAAGAACAGAAATATTTCCTTTTAAGCTGAAGATGATGATTTGTTTTGAACAACATTTTTAAAGCTGCCCATTAAGGGAGGGCGAGGGGGAACAGCCTTGAAAACTATCTACTACAAAGTTCTTTAAATAGCACAGTCTATCTCTTCTCTTAAATTAGTGGTCAGCTTAAAAGTAATTCATCAAAACCAGTGGATTTACATAAGTATGTGGTATAAGAAAGAGCGAAACTAGATCCAAAGTTTCTGAGAATAGTTGAAATTTAAGGCAAATCAGGATAGTCTAAAATCAACCACAAACTTAGGAAATTTCTCGTATTTATGGGTTTGGGGTATTGTTTGGTTTTAATTTTGCAATATCTTAACTGGAAAAGAGAGCTTTGGTAGAATTCCTTACATTCTAGATATGATTTGCAGGTTATTTTTATGAATGTGGTGTGCATGTTACAGGGAATGTCAGGGATGGTGGTTTCCTGCTCAGGGATGAACAGGAATAAAGATGTCTCTAAAGACTAATAATTAGTGTGTTTTTGTGTATGATGAAGAAGAGAATGTATCTGAAGGCATAGGTGTGTTTGTTCAGATAAAGGTTTTTTTTGATACCTGGTTTTATTTTAATCTGACCTAGTGGTCAGAACTTCTATTACTTTTTCTTACAACTTGTATCTTTTCCTAGAGTGGGTTTTCCCTTTAAGTTGAATGTTAGTACCTTTTCTTTTTTATTAGAATACTGATGTGCAGTTGCATAATCTAAACATCTAAAGTTACATTAGTGTTTCCTAATGGTTTACATGGATTTTTTTTATTTGCCCTTGACTTGTAATGAGCCGATGAGCTACAAGCTATCTGTGTGGCCATGGGCAGATCCTGATGTTGAAAGTAAAAGCTGACAGCTGTGGCCTGAGGAGGCTTTTCAATGAAATACAGTGTGGCTTTGCTAATAATTTTAATTTTCTAAGCAGACTTTAAGGGGAGGAGGGGCAAGATTTCATTGTTGCATCAAAAATTTAATTAAGACATTTCTTTTTTAATCTTTTTCCTTTGTATTAGAAATATTTTGTGCTTTTGTGAGAACACTGTGAAAATAAACATGCAGTATATAGACAGACATAGTACAGAATGATTTCTTCATCCAAATTCAATGACTGCCTGCCTTGCATGGATGAATACTTGTCAGAGTGCAAAACTTCAGATTTAAACTGTAATATTGAAAAAAAATGGAGCAGTTTCAAGGAGTACTAGGTACTTGATAATGTTCAGCTTTTCTGAAATGCTACATTTTAAAAGAAGCAATTTTAATACACTTGCAACTGTGCACCTGTGAAGCAGAGATCAATAAGTATTTCATGATTGTTAATGTACACCTCAGTCTTCTGCAAGTATTCTAGGTGAGGAAGGAGTAAAACACAAGAAAAAAATTGAGGTGTAAATCTCAGTTGATTGACTTCACCATGGATTTTTTTTATTCCAAGTCACAAGTTGGGAAATCTATGATGAGACAAAAATATGGGAATCAGTAGTTTCCTGCACACTTATCATTAAGACTGGTAGTTAGACATTAGTTCTTTAACTTAAATTTTTCTTAGTTCTGTTAAACTGCAATAGATGTGAAAACAAAGGATGTCTGTTTTTTTCAAATGATAAATGCAGTACCTCAATGATAATTGTTTTATAGGCTGAGCTCTCATTAGATAATTTTTTTTATTTTCTTGAAGCAGCAGCAAACAGTAAAATTTCATCATTAACAGTCAGCACAGAAGCTATATTCTTAAAGCTTAAAGTCAAGCAATTCATGGTTAATACTGAAGATGAATTGTGGCATACAGCACTGAAAAACAGAACATCTTGTCAGCTGGTCCTAGTGTAGGAGCTACAGGGAACATCCCACTAGTTTGCAGAAATCTTTTCACTTTATAGTCGCTGATGCTGTAGGGAGCAAGAGCCCACATCCCTTTGTGTGTCATTAGAAATACCAAAGGGTTGAAAGTGATTTGGAGGTGAAGAATTTGCTGTGCTTGCTGTAGGAGAGTTTAGCTGGGAGATTGCAGTGGCCAGAAAGGTCTCTCTTCCCTTATTCAGCCACCCTACTCTCTTGGAGTGTTTCCTGAATGCTTATGTCATCTTTCTGTATTCATGCTTAAGTTTATCACTACCTAAATTTCAAAAGCTGTAGTGTTTTATATTTGGGAATACTTTTAAAGAGGTAGACAGTAAGAGCTGACTTAGACAGTAGTCACAACCTTGGAGGACCTGGAGGAAAAAGGATTTTTAGAACAGGATGTCAAGAATGGTTTAGAAAATGCGGGGCAGTGTTCGTAGTTCAGAGCAATTATGCCTGAAAACTTCCTGCTAAAAATGTTGAGATTTGGATGGGCTTTTCAATAATGCAGTAATTCTGCTGTGTACTAAAGGCTTTGACTTTAAGAAAACAAAACCAAAAACCCCTTGGGTTTATGTAATCTGTTGTGCAGCCTTTGTCTTCTGTTTTGTGCTGTTGAATAGGTCAGTATGCAATACGGGTTTCTGACACCTACTCCAGTTTGTCATCTCTCATGGAGCAGCCTTTGCTCTTACAAAGATAGCATCATGGTGCATACAGGAGACTACCATATGGATTGAAAGTATCTAGCTAAAGTAAGCATGAGGCTGGTTGGAAGTCAGTGGGTTGCCTTTACTGAAACATTGCCTCCTTAAATGTTGTAATTTGTCAGTTTTCATACTGCTTGGCTTTGTATCATTGGTCAAGGCAGCTTATGTTCTGTGAGTCTGAAGGGCTTATCTAAAAAGCTTTGTATTGTGCATCTGGAAAGGAAAGCTCTGCAATCAAATAGCTCTGAAGAGAGCCACGGGTACTAGAGGCCTTGCTGCCCAGGCACGGGTGTGATGGAGAGGCAGAGGCACGGGCAGTCCCCAGGCATGGTGGTGTCTGTGTGCCATGGGGAGCGAGGGCAGTGGGTTTACTGAGGCACAGTGTGCCACCTGTTCTACCAAGCAAGGCTAATCTCCGTCTAAGATTAGACCCATGCTCCACCCTTGCACCAGGAATGAAGGCTCCACAGCAATCTTAAAAGTTCATTTAAAAAAAAAGAATAAAAAGCAAGTGTCAAAGCTGGTAATTTAAGAAGAGTCTAGCTATAGATAAGCTTCCAGAGATTGTCTCAAGTAAAATAGACTTTAAAGAAGAAAAGTCTTTTTGGAGAGCAACAGTCTGTTTCACCCATAAAAGACAATGTTAAAAACCCACACGTGAAGTCTTTTTATATATTTGGCTGAAATAGTCCTTTGTAAAGATAAAGAAGTTAGAAAAATGGGGGAATGCCCCTCACCTCAGCAGAGCCTTTGATTTGAAATACACACACAAGACAGATTTTGGTAACTGCTAACCTTTTCCTGTCATTCTTTTCATCATGGAGAAAGTTGAGGATGTTTGTTTAACCTTTTATTTTCTTTTTTCTTTTCTGCCCCTCTTTTTTTTTTTTTTAGCCTTCGTTAATCTATTGTTACGTTTTGGAGAAGGGAGGTTTTTGTTGCTACCAGATACTGTCTGTTCTTTGATACAGTTCTTTATTTTCTGTGACTTAAAAAAAGAATCTAGTGAGTGAATTCAGAGAAAGACCAGAAAGTGCACGTGTATCAAACTTCTCTTTGAATGCTAGATACTGAGGCTATTTAAAGCAAATTACTTAAGAGATGTGACAGTGAGTTGATGGCCCCTATCTCTAGCCCTCACCTCAGTGTCAGATCCAATGGGACTTGGGCGTGCAGAACGTGTTCCATATGCCCAGCCGCCATCCTGCTGCAGCTGTACCGAGGTCAGATGCTGAAGGCACCTCTGGTCATCTCCTGGCAGCTCCCAGGATGGTAACAGCAGAAAGCGTCTGTGGTTTATTTTAGTCCAATGACTTTGTCTTTGGACACAGAGCAGAGATAGGAAACTAAAAGGACTGCATGCCTTCAGGAGCCTGTAGTGGGTGTGATTTAGGAAGTTAGCTGCAGGTGATGACAAGGTTTTCCATAAACTTCGGCATATAGATTTTGGCTGTACTTTTTGCTAGGTGAATTATTTGCTGGTAGTTATTATTGTTTCATGTAAGTTAAAAGGTAGAAGTGAAATTTTCAGTTGAAAGTGAAGTGAAAATTAAGACATCAAGGGAAACAAGCAGTGTAGATTTAAATGCTGAATACTTCTAATAGTAGGGAATAGCTGAGCATGTTTCTGCAGGCATCCTTATAGCTAAAAGAGGAAGAATTGGGGCCAAGTCCTGCTGTACTGGATGAAGTTCTCATTTGTTTCTCCACTGGTACAGTCTGTAAGATACGACAATTAAACATGTGAAGATGACACAAAAAGTACTGTTAAAAAGAATAACATAACCCTAAGGTGGAAAAAAATTCATAACAGTGTGAGCAAGTCTCATACTTACCATTTGTCTGACTGTCTGTCCATCCATGTAAAATAATGTAGATCCAGTAATGTAAAGCTACCAGAGAGTAATACAGAGAATCTTTGGTCCTTAAGTGGTTAGACCTGACATGCAGCCCAGCGATTTGTATCCTGACTACTGAATTAACTCAGCTTTTAAAATGCCTGAAGCAAATACTTAAGGGGAGGAGAGGACTACACTGAGGGTACAGCACCCTGCAAGTTGTTACTTTTTTTGTACTAAAACCAGAACTGTGACAGTTCTGGCAGCAGGATTAAACTTTTTAGCAGTTGGAGACGACTGACATTCTTGTGGGTGAGGGGTTTTTTGCTTTTACAGATCCAGGTTACTGCTGAAATACATTGACTAGGGAAGGGGAGTTGGGTGGGCATTATTATGTTCCTTCTTATACCAGCTGAACACTGCTGGTTCTGTAGGGCCTGCCTTGATGTTCCATGCCCTAAAAGAAGGTTCCACTCTCCATTTCTCAGTGCTAGACCTGTGAACTACTGGCAAGTGTGGTTCAGAGGTTTAATACAGAATCAGTACATGAAACAATTAATGTGCAATTATATTCACTCAAAGGTGGTCATCTTTAATATTTTGCATTCCCTGAGAGCAGAGACTCAAGTTGGCACATTTACTTGCTAGCTCAAGTCTAAAGAGGGATGGGTTCAAGAAGGAAAGTTGAGAGGAGGATGTCAGGGGTTTAAAGCTTTTTCATATTTTTCCAGACAAAACTTTGTTAGGAAGGACCTTTGTGGTTATGCTTTTTTTGTTTGCAAAGCTCATGGACAATGACAAGCCTTGTGTAGTGCAGGCTATGATTATCACCATCCGTGGTCTAACCGTTGCGCAGTATGCATATTTTGTGATGTCTATAATCTTCTGACAGGACAGGGCTGTTGAAATGCCACGTAAAGTTCATTCCATCCTTTTTACTAGTTAGCTGAATTTTCTTCAAAAAACTAGTTTTGCTTCGTGGCAAACAGAAGACATTCTCTAGGGTCTTCTGTATGTGGGAACTAATGACAGTGTTACAAAAATAGCCCTAAACTTCTTTTGAGTCATCTTGCTTCACTCCTCATTTGTTTTCAGAGTTGCACGTAGGCTGAATTGACCTTTCTTACTTATGTTTATGCCATCCAACAAGAGGCTCTGGAGTTACTTGAAGGGCTCCCAAATCTGTATTCCCTACGCTCCCTCTACATTCCTACCTTGCTGAAAGCAGGACCCAGCCCTGCGCCTCTGCACATTTTCCTACTGCTTTCCTAAATGCAGACGCCAGCATCGCTTTTGCCACAATTCCTGCTGCTGTCCTCTTCTGTATCCCCAACCTGCCAAACCAGAGGCCTCATCTTTTGAGTGCATACCTCAATACCCAGATGCACCTTTGTTTCAGCACTGTCGGAGCAGTACTCTCCTACGGGAACAGATTACCGTTGTCACTTAGCAGCTGACAACCTCCTTGTTCGTATGCTTAAGTGGTGGCACATCCAGGAGGTGACAAACTGAACGCTACTGTCCATGGCTAGCATATGCCGAAAACGTTTGTAGGTGTAAGGTATGTATTTCTAGTGGTTTTGGTTTGAACTAGGTCACACACCAGATCTACTTTTCTGTACTTACACAGCTTTCCCATCTGTTGTAGACAGCCCTGTGATGTGTGTAATGTTGGGTATTGGGGCATCAGGCCCATGTGAGGTTTGTGTGCTGAGAACTGATCATCTCATGAGACTCACAGTGAAGCAGGGATTGGTTTTAGTTCTTTCTCAAGAGTTGTGTTTAAATTACATGTTGAATAGTGGAATTATTCTTACAAGACATGGTATGCATTCTTGACTGTGTAATGAAAGAGCAGAAGTGCAGGGATTAAACAGCAAAGAGACATAAACGGTTCTGAGGGAGTAATGAGAGGTTATGCTGCAGTTTTCTCCTGCTCTCTTGGGATGTGGTGCAAGACCAAAGTTAACTTATTTTCTCATACTGTGTAATCTAGCAAGTTACTTAAATGTTTGTGGTTTTGCTTAGCAGGATGCCATTCCACAGGATGGCAGTACTGAAAAGGCTGTGCTCATTCTTAAAGTGAGATTACAGGGTGGGGAGAAGTGATGTCAGTTTAAAAACAGAGAGGGAAATTCATTCCCCACTTTTAATTTTGTGACAATGATAAGGCTAACTAACTAGACTTTGAAGTCAGCCTATATTTTAAGTTGGTGATTTTGCTGAGGGAGGAAAGTGTGACTGGGTGATTATACTACAAAGATATCCAACACAAACAAGTTTTGAAAAGTTTTTAGATAAATGCTATACCTTTTTACAGCACGAATGAAGCACAGAAGCCCAACCACCTTCTTACTCAGTGAAAACCTGATGTTTTAGTAAATCTGGGTTCGGCTTTGCTGTTGAGGTCTCTTCTAATGGCCTAGAAAGAGTTGGGCAGCAACTGTGTCATGAAGGCCCAAGCACCAGCCCGATGGGGTGCATTGGCAGAGCCCCAGACATGGGCAATTGCATTTTAGCTGCTTTGCTGTCACATCAGCTGGACCTATTTAGCTCAGTACTCTCCCTCTGTCCTTCTTTAAAAAATACCAACACAAACTACTCAGATTGCAACTAGAAAAGAAGTTAATGAGCTCATATGTTAGGAATTAATAAATGTCCAGAAGAAGTTTATACTTACAGATGTTTTCAATGTCGGTAGCTTGCAGGGCCACTTGCCAGGAATGGACCTCTTGGTCAAGTGCCAAGATTAAAGTGTTAGAAAATGAGTCAGTTTATCTCTTTGCCATTTGTCATGCTCACTGAACAAGTTGGGTTTGGGATTTTTTTTTTATTAACTGCCTTGCAAGACCCCTCTCCTCCCATATTTTTCCATTACCCATCCCTCTAGTCCCTTCCTGCCAGTTGTGGGTTATTGTTTTATTTGTGGACCAAACTGGTGCTAGAAGATTTTTAAATAGCTTCAATAAAAACCCCCAGAAAATCTGGATAGTGGCATTTAATTACTGTAAACAAGGACTTCCTTCAAGATAAATCTTGTCAGTAGCTACAAAAATACTGAAGGAAACCCACTCTTTTAAGGCCCAGCATGGGAGTGTTATCTTTTGGTAGAATGGAGAAAGTGAGTTACAGAATATGTTAACAGTTTGTCTTCATGTCCTTTCTGGTTGGCAAACTGGCCAGCCAAAATTTACAGAGAAGGTATTTGCTTAATGCTTTCAACAAAGTATTACCTTAGAATGAGGCATTTGTAAACACTAATTTTTTGCTTAGTGTGTGGGTTGGCTAGAGATGGAAGTTGTATTAGGTTGTATGGAGTTCTAGGAATGTGTGTTAATCAATGTACCTACGTAATTGTCTGCGGCATGTTTTTATTGCAAAAGAACTAGAAATTTACAAAGAAGTATGATTTCCTTTAGTTTTCTTGAAACTAATTTCTAATTAATGAAATGAGCATTCTTGTGTTTCTTTTATTATTTTTATAATAATGGCCAATCTTCGCGAACGAAGATTTGGAAAGGGCTTTCCCCCTGTGGGTGTGCCCTTCCAGCCTGCGCAGTGGATTTTTTGGGTGAGGCACAGCGTGTGCAGAACTGGCCCCACCGTTTAAGTCCTGAGGTTCATTTGCCACGGCCGAGTGAGCTTGGACAGTGACAGTGAAGTCCTTGGGACTGTCACAGCACCCGGTACTAACCGGGGCTGACCCTGCTGAGCATCCGAGATCTGACAGGATCGGATGGCAGGGAGGCATTGAACTGCCAGGGGCGGTCCCTACACTGAGACTCGAACTCGCGACCTTGGGAGTTGGAGACCGGAGTGCTCTCCACTACACCACGGGACCGCCCCATTATTTTTGTATTAACTTGAGAAATGATAGAAGGGGTAATTTCTTTAATGACTTGTATTTACAAAACTGTTCAAGAATTGTTTAGTGTTTTGAGTTGGTTTTTTTTTCTTAACTGAAACTTCTTTGGCTTCTGTAATGGCCATTTTGATACTAAACTATGCTTTCCGCATTGATGTCAGCTGTTTGGACCTAGGTTCTTCTTGATTTCCACAAAGTTGTGAGTTAATTGTTTTGAGGCTTAGTATACAAAAAGGAAGTGGCCAAAATGCTGTGCTATGTCTTATTGCAATAACTATTTTTTAAAATTTCTTTTTCAGAGAACAAACTTGAAATTCATAATGTTAGCTCAGGAAAACAAGGATCTGTTTGACTGAAGACCCTTCCTCCATGCTTTCTCCTCTTTTCCGTTGTGAATCAGATAATCTCATTTCTGATGCTGCTCAGACTTCCATAACATAAATCTGAGTAGACTAAATGTTCAGCTGCATCTGATGACTTCTGTGTACTTTTGAACTGACTGCATAAATTACACAGTAGAAGATTCATGCACGAAATATACAAATACTGAGTAGCAGTAAATGGGGTTTGTGGATGGAGTTCACTCCATGCAGATGGCCCATTTAAGATGTTTCTACTTTACAACCTCTGCCAGAGGTATGTTTGTGGGAGGAGGGAGGGTAGGAAAAGGATGAAATGTAATCTTGGCACTGTCTAAAAGGACAGGCTGTAAGTAAGCATCTTACTTGACAGCCTGTCCAGAATTTGTCCATCAGCTAACTTGGGTGCATGTCTTTCTCTAGTTTTGCATTGGAATCTGCAAGTAAACATTACTTAATAGAAAGGAAAAAAAATAATGTGAGTTTTTCTTAAGAACTTGGTTGTTAAAGTGGGCAGCAGTCGAGTTAAGGAGTGATCACATGGTGGTCTGAGTGCCACCCCTCAAGTAAGTCTAATTGCTATCTATTGTGTGGAGTCCAGGGACACTATATTAAGTAAAGACTTAAAAATATTTGACTCCAAGAAAGGAAACGTAAATTTTGTGAACTGTGCCTAAATTACAGGGAAAAATTAGCAAGGACGATCTGTGCAGGCTGATGGCAAGGCTGTTGGGGAGTCCTTAGACACAGCACCCTGTCATAAAAGTGGCAGGCTAAAATGATTGCGTTACCTTGTTTAAATAAAAATGACCTTAGAAATATTATTTCCGCTTTAGGAAAAAGCATCATATAAATCTGACTTTATTTGGGCCCCTTCTTTATATTTCCAGCTATTAAGAGATAACTATCACATTTAGAGGAAAGTAATGATGCTTTTCTCCTTCTAAACATAATTACTGTAAGCAACAAACATCAAAGGTCAGTGTTACCAGAGCACTCTTTAGGATATTCGAACAAGCTATTACCAGTTAGGAGGTTTATATACCATACCTAAGGAGTGGAATTTTTAAATACAACCACTTAGGGCTGAGGGAAAGCTTACAAAAGGTACCCTATCTAATGTTAGAGATTTTCTCAAGCATAGCATATCCCGTCGAATAGGACTCGTTCCAAAGGTTGAATTGAAAGCCGTGCTATGTGGAAGAATGAGATAGACAACTAACAAAATGTCAACAGAGGATGTTGTATTTTGGTCTCACCGTAAAGTCAGTGTCTGTGTTTGTGTAATCTGGAAAGTGTGTCTGTAAAAATGGCTTTGTGCTTCCCAGTGTATTGTTCAGCAGTGAGATCTACATCAAATATGCTTACTGTTTAATTTTAATTATGTTCCCTCTAATTGCTAGGCTTGCATTTTCAATCTAGAACCTAAGTTTAAAGTGCATTTTCCTTCATTTATTTCAATATTAAAACCTGTGTGGATTCAGCTAAGCCTTTATTTTTGCAGCTCTAGTCCTGGCAGGTTTGCTCAGTGGTGCTGGTGCAGCTGTATGATAAGAGATACACTGTATACTTATAAAATAAAAGAAACTGTTTTCTCCTGGTACTTAATGCAAACCATCCCATCACCATCCAAAAGTAATTTTTCCTAATGCTTCCGTGGATGGATCAGCTTTTTGCTTTTAGCTCACCATTTTTAATCAATGCATAATTTCTTCAGGAAAGCGTCTTCGTAGATAGGATGCTATAATACTATTCTTTGTCTTGCCTTTTGTGTAGATACAAGTGTCTCCTTTATCCCTAAGTGTGTGTATATCCAGTGAGATGTTGAGTTGTTTGGGGTTGTTTTGTTGGTTTCTTTTTTTCCTGGACAATTAGGTATATTTTCTTATGGTCAATTATTTTTGATAGATTTATTTTTGCATCTCCTTCTCTAGTTTAGTAAATCTGAGAACCACAGACCCTTTCGAAGACTGGATGTAAATTTGCTCTCCTGGAGCTTTGATGTTGCTAACCTTGAACCTTTGCAGATACCTCATCCTTGATCTTGTGGAGTTATATACAGGCTTTTATGAGTGAAACATAGCAAAAAACCTGATCTTCTTCTTTTCCTGTGATAGTTTTTTGGAACCAATGCTAGTTAGAAATCCAGTGTGAGGGAATTCGTACACAGAAGTACAGGAACTGCTGGGATTTAAGCCTTACTGTCATATTCCCAATCTTACACTTCTTTGGCACATGCATAAATATGCAGGTTCAGTAACCTTGCTGTTTTGCCTCTGCCCTGTTCAATGCTATCACTAGAAAGTGGTTCATAGAACAGTTTTATGGATACTTTCCAGATGTTGATGTAACTCTTACTCAACAAACTAGAAAAAGGAAAAAAATTATGGTGTTCATTTCTCTCACCTCTTTGTGGTAAGTTGTTCATCCTTGGAGTTTGTCAGAGTATTCCCTTCAGATTCTTTTGGTGAAGTAGGTGGGGTTTTTGTTGTTGTTTTATGGGTTTGGTGTGGGTTTTTTATTCAGTTAGGGGGTTTTTCATGTCCGAGAAGGATTCTCTAAAGGCTTTCTTATTTTGCTTCTTCCTGTTTGTAGTTTTTATTAAAAAAAAAAAAACAACCATCTCTTATTTGTCTGGCCAGTGATAGTGGTTTCTAAATCCATGTTTTATAATTCCTGCTATACCAGCAAAGCCCATGTGGAATAACACCAAAATTGCAGAGAATGTGCAGGTGAGCACCTCAGACTGGTGCTGTCACATAGGTTGCAAAGACCTGTTCCCATTTTAAAGGCTGTTTTTCTCCAGAGGTGGTACAAGGTTTTGGAAGTTAAGAGAGTCAGGGGAAGTGCTACTTCTTTAAATATAACTACATGGTAAGTGATTCTTATTAAAGACTATTGCTGATACTCTGCTTCCATTGTTCTTATCTAGACAGGCTAATGCACTTGGTGTACCCTCATGGGTCATGCAGCCTTACAGAATTCCTCCTTCTCCCTAATCTGTGTCCTTCAAATACTTTACAGATAATATCATGCCTCCCTCTGTTGTTGCTTAGCCAATATACACACTCTATTCAGCTCTTTAATCATCCAATATTAATTGCTCTTGCCAGGCTGCTTCTTAGGTTTGTTGCTTAGCTTCTTTTGTTCTTAATTCTCCTCTTTCTTAGACTTGGACAAACAAAGGGTTTGGAGTGCTAGTTAGGGAAGGTAATGGAATATATTGAACCTTTATCATTAATTGTCTTACCTCCAGTCTTTCTGAATGATGTAGCTATATGTTCTTTTTCTCTGGTTTAAGTCATTAGAAGAGGAAAGTCACCTCTAGTATTAGATGCAGTGACTGTAGGGTGGGGTTTTTTGATGGTAGGGGGAAGTTGATTTAAAGAAACATAGCAGCTTAGCCACACTTCAGTTAGAGAAGTCGTAGGTTTGTAGTCCTTTTGTAGCTGTATTTTCTTAACCTGCTAACACTTAATCTCTTTGTGTGTTTGAATGTGTTTTTAAAACAAAGATCAAGGAGCAGTTGACAGCAAGAAAGAGAGAAAGAAAAAGAGAGACAAATAAAAAGAGAGAAAGAAGGAAAGAAGGGAGTTGTTACCAATATGCAAATGATGACAACTCTTATTCTAGTGAGAACTGTTAGAATTTTTACAGCAAGTTACAGAAGAAATATGTATGACTTACTGCCAGACTTTTTATGTCAGACAATTAAAATTATTTAGCAAAGCTGGGTATCTGAAACAGAATCGGAAAGCAAATCAGTCTGGGGAATTGTCCCATCTGGCAGCTGTCTGCAGGAAATTATTGCAAGGAAGAATGACTTTTTTTTTCTTTCCCCCAAATAATATATGCTTTTTCAAATTTAACTGCAGCTCTTTAAGAAATATGGGGTTTGAGTTTCCTTTGCCCCACTGGGTGCAAGTAAGCACCATTGGGGAAAGACAGATCTCAAGACTGAAGCAAATAAAAGGATTATTGCCCTCCAGAATTGTTATCTGATAGGCAAAATCTCTCAGATTTTTTTCTGGTATAGTGGATTTTTTTTTTTAAAAAACATCTTAAGGCACACTAAAACAATAAATATAACAAGATTTGAAATGCATTGAGTAGTTAACCATGGCTTCCTTGTCTTATGGCCTGCTATATCTCACTTGTAACTAAGATAGCTATTCACTTACTATGTTTTCTGTTTCTTGTTTGTATATTTTGGGAGGTCTGTTGGAGACGTATTAAGAAGTTACATTATCAGGACACTTAGGTTTGTTAGATGGAGAGGTACATGTTCAGTGGAAATATTTTAGACCTCCACAAAAAAGGAAGAAAAAAATGGGTCAGCTGCCTGCTTTCATGTGTTCCTAGCTCTTTCTCAATGTCCTGCCCATTCCCCCCCCCGTTCTGGAAAGCACCTTTTGGACTGGGCGGAGGGGGAAAGGAGGGGAAAGAAGGGAAAAAAGTTGTCAAGGTTATTCTTTATGAATTTTTAACTTCTATCCTGAAATTAGTACCCCTTTCCAAATCCTGTTTTTCCTTTCTTGTGACTTGCAGTCTGTATATGGCAATGTATAATCATTGACATTGTTTTGGGATTTTTTAGTGCAAATCACCAGATACTGCAGTTTATCCGAAATATTTTTCCACAAACCTGCTTGGATGTTAGATGCTGGATATTTATTTAATAATAAATAATACCATTGAACAAAGAGTTTTCAGGATAACAGATACTTATTTGCAAACACATCCATTTTCTTTACATGGAAAATATTTTTATATAAAATTCATTCATCATGTTTGTGCTTTTTTCCAGTGTGATTATCTCTTTTTGTAAGTCATTGTGTTGTATCTGCTACCACATAGAGAGCAGGACAATCCCTTATAGTTAAGATGATGACTGGTTAGGTTTACGTTTATCCATTAACACTGGCTTCTGTGTAACTGTATATGTTCATACCTGAAAGAATCAATACTTAGGGAAATAATTTATATTATGGAAGTTAAAAAAAGCCTGATAAGTGTGGACCTTATGAATTAATATAGTTTCTCTGGAATTTTGTACTTTAAGTTCAATATTTTCAAAATTAGAGTTTTTCTTTACTCTTTTTATATCATGGGCACATCACTTCAGCTCTAGATTGATAGCACATGGTGATGTCATACACAGGGGGGAAGAAGCACAAAGAGAAAAACCTTCAGCAGAACTTTAGTCTCTGTGTTAAAAAGACTAAATTCTAGTCTACATGACTGGTCTACCTAACAGCATGTCAATTGCTTACCTAATGAAATAAAGACTTTAAGAAATCCCAAGGAAATAATACTTTAAGCTAGAGAAGCATCTTCCCTGGAATTGTAATTCTTTTCCTATAAAGCAGCAGAGCAATTTTAGAAGTAGTTGATTGTGCTCTGTTCTTGTTGTCATGCTGGTGGGAGTCATGTTTAATTTTGGCCAAAATGAAATACTTCCTTTTTTTGTCTGTGTGCTTTTGCTTCTGAAATGAGCACCAGAGCGAACCGTGCATTATGCAGTATATTTCTCTGCCTCAGTCAAAACACAGTGTTTCTGCCCTAGCTGTCCCTTCAGCACATACCAGCTGTACTGCGTTTGGTCACATGAGGAATTTTAGCTGTTGTGACAGAGCTATGGGACACTTTAATTGTGACCTAGGATTTATACTGTGCTCTGCAGTAGCATGAAAACATTATTCAGTGGAGCCTGTATTCATCAAAAAATGCATACTGTGATGTGAGTTCTGCTCTGAAGGCAACAATACATTGCCTTTATGAAAAGAGGGTTTGCATCTCTGTTAGTATAATTATTCAGAAATGAAAAAAGTCTATTCTTTGATTTGCTGTGTCCCAAAGTGTTGAAATTACTTTTTAAATGCCTTTAATTGTTACATTTCAGACTTCTCCCAGTTTTAAGTTAGGAGTCGCTTCTAAAGCAGAGACATTTGTATGGTTCAGTGGTTATTATTATGTCCTTAATAAAAGCTTAGATGAGCACCTTTAAAGCAATATTTGAGGTTGATACTGGCAAAAAAGTCTATATTTATTTAATTTTGCTTTTACTGTTACTGTGGTGGTAAACTTCTTTGCATAATACTCTTTATTTACTATTTAACTATAATTGACATGAGAGGTAGTGTTTTAAAAGTGGATTTGGTATCCAGCTCTTAGATCTTGGCTCTGTGACTATGTAAACACCTGCAAAATACCTTGCTGTGTATAGGAAAAGTGCACGCTTCCTTGTTCCTAGAAATGGAAAAATGCATTGACCACAGTTTTGCTCTTCAGAGCATGTGCACATTTTCTGCTGAAACCATAATATGCAAAGATAAATTACTACCAAAAACCCAAACAAAAAAACCCAAACAAAACACCCTAAAACAGATAGCCTTTGTCAAACGCTTTATTTAATATACTTGAAATTAATTGTGTTTCCCAGAGAGAAGCCTTATAAAACAAAGACTTAATGGGGTGGGAAACAACACTGATGTTTCATTGAAAATTCTATCCTCCTGTAATGTTTTGGTAGTGATGCACAAGTTTTGCACTGCTGTAAAATGTTGCATCATTACGGTGTGTCGGTCTGGCAGTTGGTGCAGCTGCATTTGGGCACAAATGCGAAAGAAAGGAATCTGACCGAGCAATTAAAAAGACCCTTTGTAGAGATGAGGCCTAAAACTAGTTCTCTCCAGCCTGAGTTTTTGTCTTTGTTATTGTTCCTGTTGGTCGTTTGCTAAGTATAGGAACAAAAGGGCTTTTATATCCAAGTTAAGAATTGAGTTTCTAACAAGGTGGAACCAGTAACTGAGAATAAAGAACTTGGTACTTGGAGGAGCCAGGAGAAGAGTGAGCTTCCCATTTGAAAGCATCTATGAACAAAACAAAACACAATTTTATTAGCAGTGTTCCATCCATTTTTATCCCTGTTTCCTACATAAATTAAAGAGATTTGAGACTTAAATTGCAGAAATGAATCCTATCTGGCATCTTTGTTTAGCATTAAAATTTCATTGACCACCACTGCTACATTTTAGGAGTAGACTTATTATACATAATTAAACTCTTAGCAACATGAGGAAGCAGGCTTTCATTTTCAATTTTCATAGTGGAGGAGAAGGTAAAATGCTTTCAGGTCCAGTACAGCATTTGTTGAAGCAATCTGAGTTTAGCACAACAATGTCATCTGTTGATATATTGTCAGTCAGCCAGGGTTTTCTTCATAATTCAGTTTACTTGCATAAGTAATGTTTCAAAAATGTTAAAATGATTGAGTGGAAAATAATGTGGATAAAATGAGTGTTAAAAGAAACCGAATGTGGTATTATTAAAGTCCTTTGCAAATACTGAAATAGAAAATTTGGTGTAGCTCTATTGATCAAGGCTTTTATTCGTTCAGGGATGCAGTCATGTAATCTATGGTGCACCATAGATACATACCTTGTAGAAATACTGCGTGTATTATTTCAAGGACATCTCTTCCAGGCAACTGTGCACTGGAAATTTCTGAGAAAACATGGTACACTTTAGCCTGAACCTTATGCTTTTAGCAAGCAGAGTAGTCTCATTAGCAAATTGCCACTTCTGTGTTGCAGTTGTTTGCTTATATTGAGGGAGAACAATTCTGGAGACAATTTTTCATGTTTGGTGTATGTTTTCCCTCCTGCTTGGCTTTTTATCTGCCCTGTATACTTCTCCAGTAAAAATGCATTTTACATGCAAATGATGATAATCAACCTTTGCGAATCCATTTGACTCAGTTTGAAAGGAGCAGAACTGGAATGATTAAGGAAAGAGGAACGGGATTCTTGACAAACTCACGATCTGTGGTTCTTGATATGTTGTCTTTTTTCCTATATTTACATACGAAGAAAAATAATACATGGGGGGAGAAATGGAAAGCTACATATCTTTCTGTGGTTATGTTTGAAGAGACTCTAGTAATTTGACTAAGATATCCATGTTTGAGTAATCAGTTCTTTAATTGATTGAGAACTTGTATTGCTTCTGAAAGGAATTCTGCTAACTAACTTAAGTCATTACCAGTATTTTTTCAAAAGAAGATTAGTTTAATATACTGTGATATACTTAAATTGTTTTCTTTATATGGTACATTCCTTTGAAAAATGCATTTAATAAGCCATTAACATGGAAGACTAGAATAGTACATTAACAAAATGAATGTTTGACAAGCATGATTCTTTATATGTACATTGTTTTTTCTTTTCATATGATTGTAAAATTAAAAGTGCTCTTAGTGTAATTCAGTTTCAACAGGTGGTGCTTTTAACCAATTGAAAAATAATAATTTTCTCTTTCTACTAAGCAAATTAAATATTTTTACCAAGCAACTGGATTATTAGCCTAATGCGCATCAGTCATTTTGACCGACGTGAGAGGAGAAAAAAGAGCTGTGTACATTTTGCTCAATATATTCAATCTTTTATTACTAAAAAACCCTAAAAGTCTGTGCAGTAAATCATCTTGCATTGATTTCGTAGTATAAAAACTATGATTTTGTCTTAGTAGCACAACTTTGTGTATTAAAAGAATGATGCAGAGAGTCTTGGAAGGTAAGTCAGAACAGCTGAAAGCTAAACACCATGACTCCTCAAACTGTTCTTCATGACATTTTTGGAGAGGCTGAGTTCAAAGTAAGAGGCAACAATATGTATGAAAATGGAGGTTGCTGCTGGTATGGGGACCATACTGACACAAAATCTAATGTTTCCTTGTGAACTGTATCTCAATATTAGTAACTTTGAGATTTTATTTTGTCACTACTTGCACTTGAGGTGAACTACAGGTAAAAGTGAGTAGGTAGATGTGTAACTATATGTATGTCACTGACATCAAGCACAGTAGTTGAACATTAAAGAAAATACTCTTCCTAAAGTTAGTTTTGAAAAAAGAATTTTGAAATCTAGTAGTACAGTGAACACACAGAATTACTTTAATACAGAGCGATTATAGTGCTCTGTCTTAACTGCATTTAGTAACCCATAAAAGAATCTGTATTTGTAATTTTCTGTAAAATCAAGCAGGGAGGATCAAGACTATGAAGTACCATAGGAACCTCTTGCATGCTTCCATTTGTAGTTGAGTGGATGTTCAGAGGCATCTGTGCTGTGCAGGTGAACTTCACTTCCAAAATTCTGGTATCTTATGTGGACATGGAGTAACAAAGTTGTCCAAGACCGTGGATTGACCTTGGTCCTACTTAGGCTGTTTTTCTGTCTTACTGCTTGTAGTATGGACAAACTTCACAAACGAAGATTTGGGCAGGGCTCTCCCCACATGGGTGTGCTCTTCCAGCTTGCACAGTGGATTTTTTAGGTGAGGCACAGCGTGCGCAGAACTGGCCCCACCGTTTAAGTCCTAAGGGTCCATTTGCCACGGCTGAGCGAGCTTGGACAGTGACAGTGAAGTCCTCGGGACTGTCACAGCACCCGGTACTAACTGGGGCTGACCCTGCTGAGCATCCGAGATCTGACGGGATCGGATGGCAGGGAGGCATTGAACTGCCAGGGACGGTCCCCACTGAGACTCGAACTCACGACTTTGGGATTTGGAGTCCAGAGTGCTCTCCATTACACCACGGGACCACCCTACTGCTTGTAGTAAGATACTAGTATTTACATAATATATGCACCATTTGCATTGTCTATATAACTTTTAAAGCACATTGATTGATGAAAATGTGATAGAAAAACTTTCCTTGGCTTTTGGGATGAAAGGTCAGTATGTTTATACAGCTACGGTTGCTGCTTTCAGGGAGTGAGAAGCTCAGTTTCTTTTCTTGTTATTTTTTTTGTGCATGCTTTTGTTCCTGCTTTAGTTGGTTTCTTTGACACTCTTGGTTTACCTCGTGGCATCTTGGTGGTTCATCTTGGATCAACAGCAGAACTACTTTATCATGCTTTTTGCAGAGGGCAGATGCACAGCCCTTATGAGCTTGCCTTCCAGGTTTCATCCCATCTTTTGTTTCTTTAGTGTGGAAATTGATCCCTCCTAAAGGGCACTGTCAAATTCAGCCAGGAATAAAAGGCTACCCTCCCAGGCCTGGGGGAGAAAGTCAGCGGGTCCCTAAGGGTGAGCCTGTTTCAGCATGGCTGCATAGCTAAAATATTAAAGCTGGTGGCTCTGTGTGTGCCATCTGAAGAATTTGTCAGTGTGAATAACCCCCGACCCTCCGACTGTATGCAAAGCAAGGCCTGAATCACAGCTTTGTGCTGCAGGAACTTAACACACGAAGCAGGACTAAAAGCCGGGTTTCATTGGTTATTTTGGACATTTAGCATTCAAGTCTCGTAAAAGAAAAGCTCGTTATGACTCAGTTCCGTTAATTAGACGTAAATTACTGTCTTTAGTGCCTTAACACAAAGGAAGGTAAGGGGAGTTCTGCAGGACCAGAGGATACAAAAATTGTAATGAGATGAGGGCATAGGCTGGGAAAGAGTGGCTGAGCACAAGCCCCCATTGAGCTCAGGGGGCTCACACTGAACTGTGCGTGTGCAAAGACTGAAGTCAGAATAATCACTTTTTAACCTCCACACAGATTTGTTGCGTTTCATTCCAAGATGACTAGTGTGGCTGACTCTAAATGATGTGTTGAACAGATGTAGTTCATCTAGTAAAGATTTTATCTGCTGCGGAAAGCTTTAAGCAATCTCCGTTTTAAAAAGGCGATTAGCCTTTAATTCTTAAAAGTTCAAAGGGATATCTGAAGTATTCCCTGGCTGCTCATGGTCCTGGGGTAGCCCTGGGCTTCTCATAGTATTTATCATCTCTTTATTGTGAGCAAGCTAAAAATATTGCACCAATTACATATTGTTAGCATCCAGTGTCCTGAAAATTCTAGTTTAGAATCAGAATTGTAAAAGCATTAAGGAAATAAATGAATTTACATGTATCTCTATTCAAGAAGAACTAATAATTTGAGTTCACGCTAACAATCCTTACATTAAATTCTGGTTGTTTTTTCTATTGCTTGCGAAATTAGGCATATATAAAATGTATGACTTAAAAGATGCTTTAATCCACTAAAAATTATTTCTAAAAAGCATTTTACAGTTTTGCTTGTTGGTTGCTTTAAATTCCGAGGTAAAAGGATTGTTTTTCCACAGTGTAAACATGGGGAATGTTATTGTCCATCTTGATGGTAAATAGCAATAGGCACAATCTTTTCTTTTCACTAGCATTTTCTCCAGTGGTAACACTAAACAAGCATCTAACTTAAAAAGTCATTTTCATTTTTGTCCTCTCTCTAGAGTTGAATTCAGAAGTAATATATTAGTATAACCTCCTGATGATCAGAGGCAAGACAGTGGAGTAGTCAATTTTGAGAGACTGAAAGAAATGGAAGTACTTAAAGAAGCATTTAATTTATTTTTGGATGGTAGTATCTAATGAGGAAGAGCTAGTTTTAGGGAATTAATGATCACAGAATCACAGACTATTCTGAGTTGGAAGGGACCCACAAGGATCGTCAAAGTCCAACTGTTAAGTCAACGGCCCACATAGGGGATTGAACCTATGACCTTGGCATTATTACAACCAAGTTTTAACCAACTGAGCTAATCTCAGGGTCAGGCTCATCCCTAGAAGATTAACATGGTGAATAATTTTTATGTGCCTGCATTGTTATCTGTCCAGCTGTACAGTGAATACTTCTTAGAGCCAAACAGTAAATCTTTCTGTAACTTCTGTGCTGTTTCTCTAAGAATAGTTTTCTGTTCTTCTGATAATAATGTTATATGTAATAAAACTGGGACTTTTGGTCTTTCCTCTTGATGTTTAGACTGTTCAGCCAAAAAAAGCTATTGAAGTACTAATAAAGGCACAAAACAGCAGGTTGCTCAGCACCATTCACAAGCCAACATGGGGAAGGTAGGGGGAGGACACAGACCTGTGAATAAATATCAGTGAATGTAATTTCAGGCTTTTTTTGCAAGGAAAATGGAATGGAGTTGAAAACCTATAATGAAATGGTTAGTTTGGGCCACTGATACCTAATGTATTACACAATACTTAAAATGGGTTTACCAGCTGGAATGTCACTGTTTGAAATGGCAGGAAACAGAAATGTTGCATTTCTCTGAAGGCTGATAAAGCAAAAGTATGATCTGCTCAACTCTCAGTAATTCCTTTGGAGTTTATTTTTAATTGATACTCATTTTCTAACACTTGAACTACCTTTGAAGTAACAACCTAAAAAAGACAGAAACAGTTTCACAAACTCTAATGCTCCAGAGGCAAATAAGACCGTCGGGCCCATACTTATCTGCAGGCATATTTGCTCTGTAAGTGCTAACGGTGTCTCTGAAAGCAGCTGTCTTGCAGCTCCACTGTTACAGAATTATAAAACCTAAACTTTTTCTGAGGTGTCCTAGAAAAGGAAAATGATTTCTTTGAACTAAGTGAATTCTTTTGTTCTTATATCAAACTGTTTGTCTTGTAAATCTCATTTTAGCCTCTTCAATTACTTCAGCAAGTTGATAGAGAAACATTGTGTTCTTCACTATGCAATCTTACTCATTATGTGTGGTCACTGTAAATCATCATCAGAGTGACAATCTGTTAGTGACAAAATGGAAGATACCACGTTTGCCCATGCAGCTGGAAGGGCATAACTGTTACCACTAAAGGTCATTTTTGAATGCAGAAGGAATAGCAGATATTTATTTTAATAACAATTTTTGCATGACCAATGTTAAACCTTTCATTATCCAGATTGTGAGAATGTTTTCTACAGATGGAAAACATTTTTTTTCTCACTGCAATACTCCTGTCTGAGAATAACCTTATACAAGTTGTTGATGTGATTCTTGTTTGATGCAGGACAGAATTATACACTGATTATTTCTGCTCAATCAGTTTACTATGTAGGCCATTTAGTGAAATGCTTATTAAATAAGAACTCTTATAAACTATATAAATAATTTGAGAATCAAATCCTGGAGCCAAGCTAGGAGCCTTCCTGAAACAGCCTATGTCCTTCACGTCCCACCTTTTGTATCATCTGATTCTAATCTAAAACGCTGAAGAACATACAACATAACCCTAGTTAAGTCTGTAGTTACCAGGTTTCTGTTTGTGGCAGGGCCAGCCTGGTACTTACTCCTATGTCTTGGTACATGTTTTTCTCCTTCCTGTTAGTTGGTGGAAGAATGACTTTTGAAGATGTTGAATCAAAGTAATTAAGAGTATTAATAGAATAAATGAGGAAGTATTCAAACATACAAGATTTCTTTCTTAGTCTCGAAGCACAAATAGCAGGGACACCTGTCTCATACATAACTTGGATGGACTTAATTTCAAGCAATGTATCTTCTGCAGTAGGATAGTCTGAGAGTATGTGATCTCTCTTCTGCCAGCTTGTCTGGAGATCTCTGCTTCTAGCTTCTAACTTTTCTCCGTTATGTCTCTGTGCATACCTTACTTCAAATCTCAGAAAATTTCAAAGAGAATAAGTCACCCTTCTCTAAATAATTACTTTCTTTTAGACTAGCTTTTGTAAGACTAGAAGTGCCAGACTCTGTATCTTTTATTAGCCAGTGTTCAGCAGCTGGTGCTTTTTGGCATCAAGTTTTGCCAGGGGAGGTTCTGACAGGATATTAGGAGAAAAGTTCTTCACTGAAAGTGTTGTCAAAACATTGGAACAGGCTGCACAGGGCAGTTGTTGCTTTACATCCCTGGAGATGTTTAAAAGACATGTAGATGTGGCACTTAGGGACATAGTTTAGTGGTGGACTTGGCAGTGTCAGATTAATGGTTAGACTCTTTTATCTTAAAGGTCTTTTCTAACCCTAGCAATTCTATGATTTTAAAGCAAGATGAGGCCCAGTTGGGAAGTGTCTTGTTATAGTTGCCTAAGTTCATGTTTTGTTTGGCTGCTTGGACATTGAGGGAATTGGTGTGTTTTCAGTAGCTTCAGTGTTTATGTAAGATTCTAGCAATACAGAGGGAAGAAATAAATAAAAAGATTCAGAAAATCGGAGAAAACCTTATCTTTTTCCCATTGTATTTGATTACCCTTTGTAATTGCAAGTCCCTTTTTTTCCATCAGTACATGAATTGGACACTTCACACCATCTCCTAACTGATCTTTATTCACTGGCCTTTAGTCTCAATAGCTTCTCTGCCACCATGGCACTGTGAGGTTGTACTAAGAGAAGCAGAGCCAGGAGCCAGTGTTTTCTGGGGAGTTGTTGCTTGTGTGCAGTGCTTAGTGGGAAAATGTCCAGTTCTTAAACTTCAGGCTTATATATTTGAGAGGTGTATCTTGCAGGCTGTGGAAAGCAGAGGAGAAGGTAAAGTGATCATCAGTCTGTTTCCATTTGAGCATCCTTGAGTGTGGGTTTGTGGAATGCTTTGTTGAATGGGAAGCAGGAGCTGGTGGCATAGTGTGCTGCCAGCTGCTGAGAGCCCGTCAGGGAGCACAGTCAAATGGTGAGGCAGCAGCTCTAGCTATGCAATGAAACTAAATGCATCACCAGGTTAAAGACAATAGGAACCTGGTATTTATATCTGATTCATTGTTCTAAAAACTATATTTCTAGTGTTAGCTGCTTTCTGCTTCCTGCTGGCACATCTTTTCATGTTAGGCCTTATGCCCTCGTTTTGGAATCTTCCACTATTATTTCTGTTGCTGTTTCATACTTAGCTCATCACAGTTTTCTTCAATGGCCTATTAAAGCTTCCCTCTGGGTTCTTCCTGCTTGGTTGGACACTGCTCAACAGTTTATGGGGAGCTTTTTGTTTGTGACTGTCAACTGCAATGCAGACTAGAGAAGATGTTTATTCCTCATTGAGTGGCAGTGTTAATTGTGACCCACACTTGGTATATCATCAAGGCTATTTCGGATGCAGTGGTAGGAGCCTTTGCTAGGCCAGCTGGTATCCATTCAATGTCGGGTCTCATGTATGAGTCCCCAAGGGGCAAGTACACAGATATGTAGCTATAGCTCAGTGGAAGGATTATATCAGATCAGAGACTTTTGAAAGACCCGTCACCCTATTTACCTGTAGGCAGTCTCAACCTCAGAACTGTAAACAAATATTTCAGTCATTTTTCCCTCTGGATATCTGTATGTATAAACCACTTCTGATCTGTACTGACTCATTCTCTCCTTTCTGGAAACACTGCCTAAAAGCAGGCTCTTGTTTCAGTCCAGTTAATCATATTAAGAACAAATCTATTTCCCTATAAGGTTATAATTTTTTATTAAACATACTCTCCCCCCAATAACCACAAAATGCAAGATAAAAAAAAAAAACATTTTTCCTCCTTTTAGATGTCTGGTCTTTGACTGTGTGGGCATAGTTGCATAGGTGGGTTAGACATTTTAAAAAAATTAGACAATATTGGTGGAATTTGGGTTTCTGAGGGACTAAAACTGGTGTCATTTATTATCAGCAGCGAATGTATTTGCTGGGTAGATGACACCAGAGTACCTTTATAATCTGACTATACCCTGCACAAACTCACTTAAGGAAGTCTCTCTTTGTTCAGTGCAAGCTCTCCAAAAGTATCAGAGAAATTATGTTAGCTGCGAGAGGAGCCACCCCCTCCCAGTCTACATTTGGACTACTTGATCTTTGATCTTAGTTTGCTAGTGGTTTGCACAGTAGCTCAGGGCAAATCTTTTGACTTTGTATGTGAGCCTTTCTTTAACTCAAAAATAAGAATACTTGCCCAGCTGAGAAATAACATTGGAAAGATTTTAGAACAAAAAAGACTTTGTGTGCCCCAAATCTTGTGTCATTTTTAAAAACTATGTGAGTTGGCCTACTGAAAGATACTTCTTCATCTTAAAACTTATCATTCATTGTTAAGCTTCCAGTGTATGTTGTCTGGGCTTCTGGCCTCTCCATTGCAGAGGGAGTTATTTTTAGATGGCAGGTTGCCCAGTCTGTCTTAACCCTTTGGCAAAGCAATTTGTCTTTCAGTTGAGTACAGAGCGTGTCCAGATGATGAGATGCCTGAACTTGGTTGCAATGAAATCCACCATTTTCAACTGGTTGTTCCCGTCTTTAAAATGTTTATAGTATTTGATAAATTGAGTAGAAAATGGAGTAATGGACATGCCAGATAATTTCTGGAAGTCTGCTTCTTTTGAGGATCCCCTGAAGACACAAGGCATTGCGTTAATACTGTATCAACAGTATCAAGGACTTAAATACACTGTTCGCTTAGGGCAGAGATAAACAGTACTCGGTGTCCTAAGGCATTGATATGCATCCATATATATTTATTAGTATGTGTCTGTAGGGCATCCATGTATATAGAAACAATGCAAAGGTCCTAAGATACAGGAAAGCCTTTAGTTTTACATTCTGAGTACATTCTGCATTTTTCTGTACCCCCTAACAATATCAATCTTGTTAAGGGTAAGCTGAAATTCTGAGAATATGCTAGTTGATGGTCCTTTTGAATATGTATGAGGTTCTTTTATGTGTCTAGTACTTATATTTGGATAAGGGCTAAAGAAAACATTTTTAATGGAAATAAGTTAATATAAAAAGTTTCAATTCACTGTGTTTTATTCTTCTGTTCTCAAAATGGAAATGGAACTTTTAATATACAGATATACTCTTTGAAAAAAAAAAATCAAAGTTTTTCTCCAGTATTATTATTAGTAAATTTTGACTTCTTAACAGAGCATTTCTAATGGAGGAATGTGTCCACTTTGGAGTAAGTGTAGCAATAAGAAGTTGTAAGTGTTAAAATTACTTTGAAGTAAGATTCGGGGCCATCGGAAACTTGAATAAGAAACTCTTACGAGAACTGAAGTGGTTCTGAGTCTTTTTAACAACTTCGCAGGCAACCAAATCTCTTCTGTGAAGTCTATTTAGTTGTGATTTGAGCTGAAAAGGAACTTGTCAGACTTGGTGTAATGAATATTGCATTAGAAGGGGGGAAAACGATTTAATTGCTAATGTATAGTTTATTTGACATTACTGAGTTTAAGCAGTGATTTACCCCCAACTCCATGAGTTATACACACCTCTAATTTGGAAGCAAATTTGAATACTGTTGATTATAGAACTAGCATTCCTGTTGCTTCTGCTTAGCAAGCTGTTATGCACACAATGTCTGTAATATTTATTATATGCCAAGAATTCCCATTTTGTTTTCCTCCCCTCCCACAGATACTTGCTGTATGCTAGAGCTCTGCACCCCTGTTCCCTCCTGTACAGTAAGACTTTCCGTGGGTGTTGGTGGGTGTAGAGCAGAGCTGACAGTATGTAATTCTACTGACCTTCTCACTGCTTTGGTGGCACAACCCCACAGCAGGAATACAGGCTTGTTTTGCATTTCTTTTTGCATCTGCACAATAGAAGAGGGATTCAGCTGGAGAAAATGGGGAAGGGGTATAATACACAGATTTAAAAAGGTGTGGGGAAAATGAGCTAGAGAAAGTAATATTCAAGTATAGGATTAAGAGCCTACTCTGATGGGTTTGAAGTGATTTTCTATTTTGGACGCAGATAACTAAATAAAGCAATCAGTCATAGATACGTTCTTACTAGAATCTCTTACCAAATTTTTTAATCTTGCCACTTTCCACCATAGGAACAGAATGGATGTAAATACCAGCTATAAATGTTCTCTTAGCAGCAGGAGTGTAAAACGTCAGTTTTTCAGCTACTGTATGAATACTGAGATGTGTTAACAGTCCAGGACTGCATCTCCACAATGATTTATGTATATTTCCAGTCTGAAGCATATGAGTAGTCCAAGAGTATTTGTATTAGTACAAAAATTATTTTAGTGTTTCAGGCTTTGTTTTCCAGTCAATTAGGCAAATCCTACAAATGACCTCATGGTGATTTGTATTAGTTAAGGCTGCAAAATACACCTTTTGATCATGTAGTATAATATCTTGTCTGTTTACCTTACAAATGGCATTCTTCCATGGTCATGCTTTGTTCCTATAATTTTGACTTCATCTGTTACAATGAAGGTTTGGCTTTGGAAAACTGGAAACAGACTTGTGGTTATAATTGTATCCATAAACCATGCAGCCTTTAATGCTCAAGTCTAAATAAAGAACAGAATTCCCATAAAACAGAGTACTGGAAGCAAATGGCTTCTGCTGTGGAAAATGAGAAAACCTGTTCTATTTACTAATATAAGTTTCAGTATGTTAGTTTGCAAATATTTATTTGGGGCATTGATCATGTGAAGACTTAGTCTATTGGCTGATTTTCGCAAATACAGAAAACATGCGGAGGGTTATTATCTAAATGTTAATAGTTTCACAGAGTTTCAGTTTCTTCTATGATGAAAGGAAGGAAGAAAATATTCCAGGTTCTGTTTTTTACAGCTATGTCCCTTCTTGTTGCTTTTAGGTTTTGTTGTGACAGAAGGTGGTAGATGGGTCAGTGGTAACTTGGAAATTTGACAGTCTGTATACATAAGCTACATGAAGCACAGGTCCTTAAAAAAAGCTCTGGTAAACTGAGCTGCAGTGTTTTTGAGCTGGTGCAGAGTGGAATGCACTCTTAAGCCTCCCAATTTGCTATTTTCCAGCTTTGTTATGGTGAAATAATTTTAATAGATGTCTGATACACCATGGCCACAATGGTACAATTCAGCTGTCAGTAAACGCACATTATCTCTTAAACTGCACCTGCCTATAAATAAATGTGATAGATCTTAATTACAGTTTGCCTGAAAAGTGGGATTAGAACTTTTTTTTTTGGTGTAGGAGTCAAGAGGAGACTTTTGTGTGTGGTTTTGAGGTTTTTGAATTGGATCTAGGAAAAGATTAAAGGGGTAGCTAAAAATTTCCTTGCCCTGGACATACATTATGGTCATCATGTAATTGTTTTACTAAATGTCCATGGATTCAATGCATCTTTTCCCCCAATTCTGAGCAGCATTTGAGAGCCTCCTCTAACAGAGTGAGGTAGCATGCAGATGGACATCAAACCTGAAAAGCGATTTTGATGCAAAAGCATAGGCAAGTCCCTACTTTGCTCATCTTCTGATTGCTCTGCCTGCATGTTAGAATGTGTCTCTAGTGCAATGTCACAAAATGGATGCTGTTTTTTATGAATCTCATGCAATATTTTGTGTATTTTAAAAATGGAAGTCAGTGGAGAAAGAAGGTTATGTAGTATGCTCTGCCTCATTCATTATCCTCAAAACATACTTCTGTGTTTCTGAGCCCAGTCTTTGCTACTGGGATCAGTGTTCAAAATGGTGATAGCACAGCTTGACCATTTAGTTTCTATAAAATTCACTGCAAGAATCATGATGGAATGAGTGCAGAAATCACCTGTGTCCATATTGGAGGACCTCTCTCTGGGAGACAGGATCTTACACTTGTACCTAACTCAGGGAATAGAACTATTTTTATCCTCATAAATGATGCTTCAGGTACATGAAGCAGCCACACTACGGAATAGGTCATCTGTACATGGAATGTATGGATTTACTCATTCTCAAAGAAGCTCTAAATGATTCATCAGAGAGACTCTTCTTCTCTGCTACATTGTCCCAGTCTGGGAAACTAACACAGTTTTCAGATTTGTGCTTGCATTACTGATTTTTTTTTAAGGCAGCAGTGACAGATTTGCATTATACTGATGATTGACAAGTCAAAGACTGTGCTTCAGAAAGAATGACCAAACATTGGTCATTAGGATGCTGCAGCCATAAGTGATCATTCTAAGTTCCTTGGGTTTTTAGCTTATACCCAAGAAAACACTGGGATGCTGCACAGATCTCTTTTGCTTCAAGTGCAGACCTGTGATGTTACAGACATACAACAGGGGGACCTGGCAAGCTTTGTACTGTGAGTGTAAAGAGCCAGTATGGACAGCACTATGTCCTACTGATGGCATGCTTCTCCAAGATGGTATTGCTGCCTTAGCAGAAAAGCAAGCATCACAGGCCTAAGCCCTGGAAGGGTTCGGTTAGCCAGCATTTGAGGTGGTGTCTGAGGACAGGATTTGTGGATTTTATTTTTTTTAAACCTTGCTGAAATCATAGGCACTTAAATTGCAAGGTATTCTGCCTTGAGGGTGTTTGATATGGTCTGTATACACCTTATGCCTAAGCTCTGTGATGTCTGGAACAAGATTCCAAAATCCATACTATATTTTATAAATAGTTTGATTTTTAGTGGTCTCAAAAAAATCACCGCTGCTGTCAGCAGTTAATACTGTTTTTCATTTAGTGGCAAGGCAAATGGGTCAGAATTAACAGTATTTTAACACTACTTTGACCCTGAGATTAGCTCAGTTGGTTAAAACTTGGTTGTAGTAATGCCAAGGTCATGGGTTCAATCTCCTATGTGGGCCATTGACTTAAGAGTTGGACTCGATGATCCTTGTGGGTCCCTTCCAACTCAGCGTCTGTGATTCTGAGTAAATTCTGTGATTCATGATGTAGGCAGCTCTGATTTGGAAACTTACTGGTAGCAGTTGATCCCATGAGGTCATGTGTCTTTTGCATCATTTGACTCAGGTTTTCTGCCATTGTCAGTCATATTTATGAGAGGGTAGCAGTCATCTACTATAGATACTCAGTTTTACCTAAAGATATTGAGGTGCTGATTATTTCAGTATCCCATTGTCAGGTATCTATTATCTGTCTGTTTTATAACCCTTAAGAAGAGGTTGGGAAAGCAAGGATTTAACACCTGTCTGTGTAACCTCCTTACTTCTCTCCTCTTCAATCCACTGTACAGACAGAAGAGCAGCATGGAAGAAGAGGAGGGTATGATGTGAAAACTCATCACTTTTTCCCCTGTTTTTTTCATCTTCACCCATCCTACTGCCAGTCAGACCTAAGTGTTGATATATCATGCCCAGTTCTTGGTGTACTCATAGAATTTGAAAGTGGACATACCAAAGTCAGTAGCCTGTGAAATCAGGAAATTTATAAACTTTCATGCAAATAGGTGACCTGTGGCATGGTGAGACCTTCCATCTCTTTGTGAGAAATATTTATAGTCCCTGTACTCTTAATTCCAAGGAACAGTAGGCATCGTGCTTGTCCTTCAGGATGTTTAGATGTAGAGACAGGGAGGCAGAACCCTGACGGGGGACATTGCACTATAAGCTAGACAATCACACTATCCAGCTAGACCTCAATGTTTGCACTTAATTCAGGAACTGATAGGTGCATGTGACAGTGTGTATATAAATCCAGTAGTTACTATTGTTGTCATGGCATCCTCTGATACAGGTCTGAATTACATCATCAATGAAAAGTACTGCAAATTGAAAAGGTCCTTGTACATGATGCACATGTTACACTGCAATATGGAAGAGGTCCAGTCTAATCAAGTGCTGCTTCATGGTAATATCCTTCATCTCCAGGCAGGTTACAGGGGACAAAAATTACATACTTGTCCTATTTTCTCACAAAGCCAGAATCTGACAGAGTCTGGTTGGGAAGTTACACATTTCAGAGTTGCAAGACTTATAGGGTAATTGGAATAGGAAGCATTCACTATTCATGGTCTTGTTGAAAAATAAACATCCACCAACATTCTTTTTCATGCTTACCTCAATTACACTGAGATAGAACTTGTAGTTTTCATAGTTGCAGCCTAAATGTCTCTAGCCATTTTTCTGCTAGTTATCTCAAAGTACGTTTCTAGACTGCTACAGGTTTGGAAGGAGCCTAGCAGGAGATTATTCCAGTAAATGGGCAAAGCCCCCAGAGCAGCTCTAGGGCACTTGCACAAACCAGGAGACACTGCTTGCTTTATTTCTCCCTCTTAGCTGGAAGGTTTTAATGCTTGTTCAGGGCTAAACCTTCAAAGTGAGCAAACGTGAGTCTCATTTGCTGGAGTTACCATGTTGCAGGCTCCCGCTCCCAGGGATAAAGGCTGCTCTGGGGCTGCATGAAACCCCTAAGCAAGTGCAGATTTCTACCTCAATGAGCTAGTCCTGCTGCTAGCATTCTCCGCATACCCATCCCAGGGAGGCCCTACTCCGTAAACTCCACATGAAAGAGTGCACACTAAAAGCCTTAGGAAAGTGCATCCAGCTTTTTGTTTCCTTTGTCATCAATACAGTGTGTTCTGGTGTCTCCAAGACAACCATGTCTAAAAGGCTGACTGCATCTTTCACTGCAGCTCTATAGTGAATTTGGCTGTGAGGGCCAACCTCTAGCTGCTTTTTTAATCCATGTTTTTTCTCAGTAATACCTAAGTACTTTTGTGTTTCCTTTAGTTTCAGTTTTATTGCAAGAATTAAACTTTGATTTATCAGATACTAGTTTTAAAGATACTGTTTTGGGGTTGTCCCAGCTCATCTTTGAATAGTTGTAACAAGCAGTAAGGATGTTCCCAGTAACAGGCTGCAACAATGCTGTCTTTCTTTGCATTTCGGGCCCCTATTCTGCATCTGATAATAGATGCCTTCCTGCTGCTGAATAGAGATGTACTGAATTTTGTGTTCTGCCTCTTCTTGGTTGCCCATGTGTGCTGCCTTCTTGAATGATTACTAGTTTCAAATTTAAGTTGAGAGAGTCAAAATACTTAATTTTATGATTTCCATATAGTTGTCGTGTCAGTTTGCGTATTTGCAAATCTGCAGAACTGGGTGGAGGGGGAGTGATCATTCATGTATGTTTGCTCTGAGCAACATCAGCACAATCTGCTCAGATCTGTGGCCTCTATGTCCCTTTCTGTGTAATGTACTGCTCTGCCCCTTGCTTAAAGAAAATTGGTGAATGAAACAGTTTCATGAGTTCAGGGGCTTTGGAAATTACCATTGTTCTCTTTTCTTACAGTTGTCTAGGAGGAGCTGGACCAAAGTTGGTCTGTTTCAGCTGAGGCGAAGAGTAGCTAAAGGTCATGGAATTATTTGTGGTTTATAGCTGCTTCAGTCAAGAACACCATCCCATCCCTGCTATGGGCCTTGTCAGAGTGGTTAGCATGGGTATCTGGAGGAGTAAGGCAACTTTTTCTTATTGTCATTTTCCAAAATGTCTGAGACCCACATACTGAGATAAGAAAAAAAAAATAAAATTCTCTCATAGCAAATTCCAGCCTGAGCAGTGGCAATTTCTGCAGTCACTGTGTTGGTCTAGTTGAAAAGGATAAGCAAAGACTTGCCTGTAGACAGTAAGAAAGCGGTGTGGTAGTAAGACAGTATTAGTGCAGCTGTAGACTGCAGTGGAGTGAATGAGAGCAACCCGTGATGTGTATGACCAGGGCCATAACTAACTTGGCAGAAGCATTGCCCCTTGCCTGTGTTGTTGAGACCAGGCATGTATTCCCTTAGCACTGTATTTAGAAACATTTTGTCTCATTTTCTACCAGCGTTTTGGCAGAGCAGTGTAATTGAGGGGCAGGGGGATATACTATAAAGAAGCGGGAGACTGGGACATTCTTCGTAGTTTAGCAGCCTTTATTCCCACAAACACACCAGACACATGCACCATCCTCCCCTTTTTCTGTTAGTCATGAGAAATTCTAGGAAAAGCCACAGGAGCAAATCCTCCATTTGGTGGTAAGATTCCAGGCATCAGAAACTGTATTGTACCTCCTTTTCATTTCCCCAGGATGCATTCCTGCAGTTCTTGTGCATAATAACCACCCACCCCCAAGTTAATAACAGTGTGCAGTACAGAGGGTTTTCTCGTATCTACTTGTTTCTCTCTAGTACTTTCTTTGCAAACATAGTGACTTTACTCTGGAAAAGCTAGTCTTTGGTTGTTGACATTTTATTTATGTATTAAGTATCAATTTGAGATGCATGTTCAGGAAGGTTTTTTGTTTAACTTTCAAATGAAATCACAAGTGAAAACTCATGCATTTTTCTGTTGCAGTCTGTTCATTTTTCCCTCTCTTGCGTCATTTAAAGCAAGTATAAATAATACCAAGATTACTTTAATGCTTTCAATCATTGAGGTGTTGTGGGTTTTGTATTGCTTTAGCTTTTTTGACTNTAAGGGTGATATGATTGGCCTTACTGTATTAGCAGGCTGTGGCTCGTTGGTTCAGATTTTTTAGGTCTTGCTTCAAATCACAAAATTCACATTGATTAATAATGTGGCTGCCCTCCTTTAGTTGTTCAGTTGCACCATGAATAATTTGTTTCATGTGTATGTAATGTTTTTAGTA
>VWZD01003901.1:133139-160757 GCA_013396695.1 Sakesphorus luctuosus | reverse complement strand
ACGGCGAGGAGGTGGGGGGCTGGTGCATTTGCAAAACAATATGTAATTACATTTCCTTTAGACACCATGCAACAGTTTTAACAGAGCAGTGGAGTAAACAATACCTTGAAGTTGGACCAGGGACAGAGAAAGACACGTGACATATTTCTGGGGGAGACTTAAATTCTATAGAGACTTGTAAGAACCTAAGGTAAGGGTGATATGATTGGCCTTACTGTATTAGCAGGCTGTGGCTCGTTGGTTCAGATTTTTTAGGTCTTGCTTCAAATCACAAAATTCACATTGATTAATAATGTGGCTGCCCTCCTTTAGTTGTTCAGTTGCACCATGAATAATTTGTTTCATGTGTATGTAATGTTTTTAGTAAATTGACTGATGAGGGCATAGAGTTACGTAATAATGAAGACCTTGGAACTATAATTGGTTTTAATCTATTGTGCTATCAAAATAGCCTATAAGACAAAGCACTTTTCCCTGAGTTATTGTTCTGCAATGCATTTAATAATCACAATTTATAATCTGTTAAATATTTAATCATTTCAGTGTTTCATGTTAAATAGAGGTTTTCATTTTGAAAGATGGATTGTTCCTCTCTGTAAATAGATCAGTATGAGCCAAAGTCACCTTTTTCTGAGAATGTAGTATTTTACAGTTGACTTCGGTTTTAGGACTGTGGACAAAAATTTCACTTTTTCCTAGACAGGGTTTGGGGGGGAAAGATAAAATGATTGCTTCATGTTATTACTGAAATGCCCCATTGTCACCAACTGTGTTATAATTTCTTATTTAACATGTACTAGTGGTGCAGCATAAGCTACACAATGGTCCGTAAATAAACTTTAAAAATCCATACTTCTATTTTTATCATTGGGAGTGCCTGCTAGTAGACACTGTCACGTAACTTCTGCCAAGCTGTAAATAAAATTATTTTTCAGCCATATGTTGCTTTCTTCAACTTGCCATGCAAATCTTTAACCTAAGAGAGACTTTTCTTAGAAGTTTATGTGGCATTCATTGTATCTTGCTATGAAGATAAGGGCAGATTCTTGCTCCAGTTGTAAACATTCGCAAAAACAGCTTGGTAAATACTGAGTTCTGGAGAGATTTGTTTGCCTGCTTTCTGTTTGCTTTTAAACTGGCATGCTTAATACTCTATCTGGACATGTTATATAGAGTAATTTGGGAGACAGGAGAGAGAGGAAAAAATAAGTGTGCTACACATTGCATGGCACTTGGCAAACTTGATAGAGAAATAGACCTAGGGCTCAGCCCAGTTTCCCTCGACACCAGTCAAGTACAAATGCTTTCATAGGTTTCACTGCCCAAGGCAAGCTGGAAAGAATTACCACCACTCCTAGTCAAAAGCCACTTGCACAGTAAACAAAATAGTCACTAAACAATTTGCTGCCCTTAATATTTTGCTGACCTGTTTGACCCCCTGTCCCGCCTACATGGCAGAGCTGTCCCTGCAGCGGTGTCACTGGAAAACTCAGGGCTACAGCATTTCAGTGGCATTTGGTGTTGCGTTCTCTAGCTGTGTGTTTGTGGGTCAGAGCATAAATTCCTTGTCTGAGGAGAGGCTGAGGTGGCTTCTCTTGTTTGGAAAGACAGAGGTTTATAGCAATTACAGGAGGAGTAGTCACTGCCTGTGGTCAGGCTCAGATGGTGTGGTGTGAAGCTCAGCCGTGACAACAGTAGCAATGGATCCTCATCACCTCTCATCTCTCCATCTCCATTTTGCTACTGCAGGGGAACTCCTCCTGTTTGACTGGGGAGGGAAGTTCCTTGAGGTCACCCAGTAAAGTATCATTAATAGGGGCAGGGATAGGTGTATTCCCTGTTCATTCCCTTCCCCCTTTACTGGACAGTTTTCCTTAGGTCATGTTCTATGGTAGATGAATTTGAAACCATAAGAAGTTTGGGATTTGTTTTGTTTGAATTTATTTTCCGTGGTAAAAAAATGAAATAGTCAAAGCATTACTATATGTGCATGATGTTTATGAGCAAATGAGAAATGCAGACTTAGCTATTGGTTGAGTAAATGTAGTAAAGTACTATGGCAGGAAACCTAAACAGAGTGTTAAAAAACTTGGTAAATTTAATTTTGGGAAACAGGAATAGTTTACAACACAGAATTAAACCGTATCAAAACTGTGTTTAGTTCTGATGAGCCAGTTCTCTAATTCAGTGTATTGACTAGGCTTTCTAACTGTTTCAGGCTTAGTTGAAAAAAAGTAAAGGACAAAGCCTTCTTTCTTAGATTAAAATAAAAAAACTCCCAAATCTCAGCCTTCTGCAGGGGATGACTGCAATGAAGTATCAAATATTTTAAGAATAATAACTGCTACCTTACTGAATACATTTAGAAAAAGACAAAAATCCTTTCCATTTTCATCTAGATACATTACATAGTTTTTTTGATCTTAAACATTTAGCTGTTCCTTCAGATCAGTGAGCATCACAAGCTCACCTATGCTTTTGACCTAATGAGGCTACAAAGAAAGAATGGTTCTCTTTGACAAGAAAGGAGACATTTGCATGAATCATACTCATTTATTTTTTCTAAATAAGAAAACAAAGATTTCTAGACATTGCATAAGTGGTGACAGATTTTCAGGACAGTTTTTAGAGAGTAGTGTTGTTTTAACTCACTCATTTTTTGATTACTCAGTGTGACTTCATACTGAGTTTTACATACTTTTGTGCTGATTTCTGATTCCTTTCTAGAAGTCTTCTGCATTTAGGTCTTGCCTGTTTGTTAAAATTAATTTAAGAATTGATTCTGAATTTTCTGTAAACACAACATTAGTTCTGTTTGTTCTTCATCCATCATTAGGTAACAGCATCTCAAGTTGGGATGAGGAGAATGCATTTGGCAGAATAGTGGAACAAAGTGATATGCCCAATGTTGTTATTTCCTAGAATACTGTGAGGTAAACTCTCCCAGGTGAGGGCGTTCTGTTTGCTTAAGGTATTGCTGTTTGCCCTGGCTCTGCCAGCCGGCATCAAGATTTTGGGAAAACCATTGGGTCTGCTACCTTTAGAGCTGAGACTTTTTATTCTCTCCCTATCTTTCCCTCTTGGAAGAATGATAGAGAAGATTTCACTGGCACCTAAGGGAAAGGACCTCTGAGTTGCCCTGAAAAACACTGATTTTATGACAGACACCTCTTGGAGACATCTAGCCGAAAAGTGTGAAGGTGGAAAATTGGGTTCTGTCACATGTTAGAACGCAGACTAAGAAAAGACATAGTGTAGACAAGGTGTATTAAGGATATTAATTAATAGTGAAACAAGTTAACATTGCAGTACTTGGCAAAAGTGCAGAAATCTGTCAGATCTGAACGTAAACTAACATAAAAACAAAGCTATGCAGCTGTGCTTGAGACAGTGGAATATGCCTTGTAAGTAGATTGAATCCAATTACTGATTTTTATCCTGGGGACTTGTTGAGAGTACCATAGATAAATCACAGTTCATGACTAAAATTTCAGGTGTCTGAAGTTACTCTGTTTCCTTGGTCCCCAATGAAAAAGTTGAATTGTTGTGTTGGAAACATCCAACAATATAGGAGTTAGGAAAAAAACATGTTGATTGGTAATACCAGTTTTTTTGAAAATCTGTAAGTTATGTCTACAATGGGCAAAATGCCAACAGATGCACATAAAAAGTGACGTCTCTGCAATTAAAACAAACCAAGCCACACTGAAGTGAACTTTATCAAATTGTTAACTTCTAATAAGGAACAGCAGCCATGTTGTGTGCTTGTATGCCAAGAGTCTCTTTAATTTTACTCATATTCCTTTCTTCATACCCAAATTACTGTATGTTTTTCATTTGTGGCGTCATGTGTATGCTCTTTGGTAATATTTCTGGTTTTATTACAGTACTGAGTGTGAAAACATCAATTAAGACCTTCACATGAATATTATTTTATGATATCGTAGTTTGTTGTTGCAATTTGTAACATCCTTAAGTTATGTACACAGTGCTACAAGGATTATTGAAAAATGGACAGGACTTGAAAATGCTGTTCAATTTTCAATGACTTTCTGCTTTCCCTTGGCAGCATATCAAAGCAAAGTAATAAAATTTTGGTGCCAGTATTTTAAAATGTAGCTCAGATGTTTATTGTAAGGTCAGATCTGTTCCATTTCACTTGCTGCTCCTCCTGCTGCCAGAGAGGCTGCTTTTAGTTTGCAGAAATCCTTTTCTCATGGGAAGGTGAGCTTTAGATACGACGAGCTTTGGCCCTGAGAGGCAAATCAGAATAACACATCACTTGTTTACTGTAGGTATTTCCTAACTTAGTAAGAGTTACTCTGGATCAGAGTGCCTGGCTGAGATGGCTGATCAAATTGATTACATTGCTTGCTAACCTGTCTGATTACCCCATCAAAGTGTTACGCGCCAGCCATGTGGACTCCCTTCACTGGGCAGGCTGGGGTTTTTGTTTTGATTTTTAGAGTGAGGCATGAGAGAGTGTTTGTTTTGTGGCTTTTTAGTGTTAGATTAGTTTGGGGTTTTTGGGGGTTGAGTTTTTATTTTGGTAAATTTTGCTTTCTTTGTTTGGTGTAGGTTTGTTTGTTTGTTTTTAAAACTTCTGGAACACAGCACTAAACCCTAGCGAAATAGATCCTAAACAGCATCTCAGACTCCAGTCCTTGCCTGCCGGCTGTAGACTGGCCAGACCTGCAGGCAGATGGCTGTCAGTTCTCTCAGACCTAGGCAAGGAAAGAGAGTGGTTTTTATCTGCTACTGACGAATATTAGACTCCAAACATCTGATGACAGGTTGCTATTTCATGCTCTACAGTTTTGTTTCAAGAGAAATTCAGTATGCTGTTTCACTGGATGACTTTGTCTTCTCTCTTTAGGTGCTATTGCATTTATGGACTGACAGCATTTCCACATGCGTACAAAGACATGCCTGGGTTATAGTATTGAAGAGGAACTGTGCATCATGCACCAAGAGAGGAAAGAATTTTTTCTTTCACAATCATTTAGCTAGAACATGAATCTGCTTATATTAATTATCAAAGTACAGCATTTCAGTGATCTTTGCAAAAGATGTTCATGATAGTGCTTAACCTAAGGAAAAATATCTCTGGATCAGCAGTCACTACTGTAGGACACACTGAGTGGTATTTTCTGAAGTAATATAGCAAGTGTAACGTGACTTTCTTTATTCCCTTTGCAAACTGGCATTGTTTTGGGGGAGAGGAA
Source organism: Sakesphorus luctuosus (assembly GCA_013396695.1). NCBI lineage: Eukaryota > Metazoa > Chordata > Aves > Passeriformes > Thamnophilidae > Sakesphorus > Sakesphorus luctuosus. Next base: position 155,532 of record VWZD01003901.1, on the reverse strand, counting down.
GTGAAAAGAGGTGTTTATTCTCATAAATGAATGCCACAGGTGTCTTTTTTAGGGAGACATTTGAGTAAAATTGAGAGGAATACAGATTGCAATAGAAATAGGCATTGAAATATTGAAATGTTTATTACAGAGGGACTTTTCCACTCAGATTCCTTTTGGAAATGAGTATTTAGTATGCTGATAAGAAAAGCAAGGAGTGTCTTCCTCTTGGAATAAGACGTTACTTGGGTTTCTAAAGGAAAATTTAGTTTCATTTTTGTGATGCATTTATTGACCAAGTTACCACTGAGTGTTTCCATTATTCAGGTCTTGGACTCGTGTTTGATTCATCTAAATGTCAGAAGTTATTATTATTTTCATCTTATACTTCGGACTCTTAGGCAAGGATCAGTCCCATTATACCGATACAGACACTATGCAGTCTGGGCATTTAGAAGGTGTTGCTGCGTAATCTTTACTAAGAAATTTAGAATGTTGTTGTGACTAATAATTGAAAAATCAGGACAGCATAGAGTGCAATAGCTCACTGCTTCTCAGCAAAGCAGTCTTGACTCAGACTGTAATAGGTTAATTGCCACATCCAGAAATGAATCCTAATGATTGCCTATAGGAGCCATTATCACATGTGGGGTTTTCATTGAGATATTTATAACTGTAATCTTTGGTCTCAAAGCTCATGCAACTGTTGCATCCCATGAAGGGTTTCAGAAAGGTAATATCCTGCTGTCATCCTTAGGCTTTGCTAAAAGCAGCATTTTCAGTTCTAGTTCAATCAGTCAAGACCCTGCTATTTTCAGGCATTATTCCAATATAACACAATTTGAATGTCAAGTGTCTTGTCTTTTGCACTCACAAGGCCCACAGGAAAGTCTAGACACACACACACACACACACACACACACAAAAGAGGCTGCATTTATCATAGGAAGTGTATCTTCAAATGTATCAGAAGATCTGTTCTTTTTATTCTCTGTTCTTCTGTGACTAGACTGAATCCTGACTGTAAAACAAGAGTCTGTTCAGCCAGGTCTGCCTATTCTGTTTCCACCTGGAATAAATTGCATAAATTTGCACAGCATTGTCTTGGCATAGGATCCTAAAGTATGTCTTAATTTTGCAGTGGCTTTATTGAAAGTTCCCTTTAGAAAGAAGTCTGTCTGTATCTCTCTCATTTGTCTGCATATGTATCCAAGGCTTTATTCTTTTCCTCCTTCCTGTAATAACCCTGGTACCATGTCGCGCTGCTGTCACACTTGTCTGCATCTTGTGAAGAAAACGGTTTTTATCAGTGTTTTTTCCCTGGCATAACGCCTTTTTTATTTCTGTCAATTCGATTACTGTCAATTTGAATTTAAGGGGATTATCTCAGCCTCATAATTTTCTAATGCCTAGACAAGATATTTAAAGAATGGTAAAAGATCTTGAAGGAAAGTATTGTCACTTGAATTTTGACTTAAACTGTGTCAGCTCTACACAAGTGACCTCATGTTGGTCCTTTTAATGAGTTTGCCCTGTACAGTGCAGTCAAACATGAAGTAACAGTACTACTGCTAGCAGCTGGTGTTTCCCTAACTTACCTAGAGTCAGGTAATCCATACTTGAAATAAAATAGTGATTTGAAAAGACTCAGGTCTGAGATCTCAGTTCTGTAGATTAGATCCAAAGCAGCCAAGTTTCTCTTCCTCCTTTCTTTTTCCTTTTGCTGAGATTTGGTGACCTTGCAAGGATGGGCAATTTTCATCTCATTGAGAGTATGGTTTAAGTTATCAACCAAGAAGATAAAAGTAATTAATAATCATCTGTGAGCATTCACCAAGTGCCAGTCACTAAAAAGTATTCCATCACTGGATTTTTTTTTCTGATCATTATACTTATTTTAGCTCATGAGGAAAAGCATGTAAAATATATACTAATTACTCTTTTCTACCATTTGTGCATTGATTACAACATTAAGGTTTCCCTATGGTGTTGCAATGTTTTAGGTGAACTTCCATGGTCAGCAGTGTGAAGTAATCTCCTATATATTTCCGATTCATTCTAATACTAGTGATCCTTCATTTATTTTTAAGGTATCTAACCACATTTATTGGATCTAGGGGAAATGTGAGGCATATTTGGAGAGATGCTATAACAAGAGTCTGTGAATGACCCAAATAACAGAGGTGTCTTCACACAGGTCAAATCAGGCATTTTCCTGATAGTTCCCTTGATATTTCCCCCTCTTCATTGATAATCAGTGAATGATTTATTAGCATGTCACCTTTGCCATTTTAAATGTAGAAAGCAATATACAGAGGGAGAGAATACCCATCTAGAGGTTACTGTCACCCATAGGTACTCCCTCATAATGAGACAGACATACCACCCTGGATTTTGAGCCCTCTCTTATGGGAAGCACTACTGTGGTCTGCCTGTGAAATACTCTGTACTAGCCCACACCAGTCACCAAGTGTTTTTTTTTTATTTTTAAGATCAGATATCTCTGTTTAAGAATAATAGTGATAAAAACATAGACTATTAAGCTGCTATGCCAACTAGTTTTCTGCCTGCAGCCTACTAAACCATGATCCAATGATAGTGTAATCCATGGGATTTACGACTTTTATTGCTATCTAACCACATCAGTGTAAATACTGCTAGGCTGTTTCTGCTGTCTCTTCCACCCCCTTTGGCAACTGGCAGGTTTCTTGTCCTGTTAGATACAAAAGCACAGTGTTCAAGCAAAAAGGGTATTTTTTCACTGTTACCATTTGGTGAGCTAATGAGCATCGCTGCGTTACACAGTGATTCTGCTTTGAGATTGGCTGTGCCTGCTGTTTTCTGTGGGCATGCTGGTGCAGTTGTGTCCATATCCAGCTCTGTTGGCTGGAAGGTTCTTCAGGTTCCCCCCAAGATAACAGCATTCATCTTTTAAGAAGAGTGGGCACCCAGAGGTGTCACAGCAACTGGATTACGACTAAGGACCTTTTAAAAGTCATAAAGAATAATTGCAGCTTTGAAAATTATTGCATGCCCAGAGCAATGATGTGAGAGAGGTACAAAAGCCACCAGCTTAGACAGACCAGACAGAAGAAGGAAGGAGAGGAAAATCTGTACTGGTGTTTGTGGAGGGGGTCATTGCATTCAGTTGTGCAACGGTTTGTGAAGCTGAAAGGCAAGTTTAGGGGAAGTTGTCCCCTTGCAGCATCCATAGCCACATAGGAGGGACAGCAAAATGTGGTCCAAGGAACAGGTAGTATCCTGGGGTATGCAGCAGAATACAGAATATTAAATGTTCTTGCATCTGCTTCAAGATGGTTTTGTTTTGGGGTTTTTTTAATGAGAAGCCAGCATGTAGACAGGATTGCTGCCATTTTGTCAGTGCTGGGAATTTCTGTTTGGTGCAATGCAATGCATATATAACACTCGCTTCTGCCTGAACAGTCCTGTAATTTAATCAGAAACCACCCTAATTTTATTTTACTGTATTTCTTTTCATGGTAAGAAGGGACATATAGCCTAGAAGCGATACATGCTTCTCTTCTATGTTCTGTTGTTGTTCCTAAACCCCTTTTAATGTGGGGGCTTAATCCACTGTTAAAAAACTGCTGAGCGGTTGAGTTCATGAAACAGATCATCAGCTCATTTGAAAGTATGCACACATTCGGTATTTCAGCAAGTTCTGCCTCTTAACAGAAACTCCAAGAGCCTGCATATTTATTTTGCTCTTTTGCTTATTTTTGTAAAGACCCCCCTTGAGTGATCTCTCTACCTAGGTGTGCTCAAAGCCTGAGCTGCACACTGAAATCAGTAACACTTCTGCACCTCGGTCAAGAGCAAATTTGAAAGGGAGGACAGGAAAAATGAGAGCATCAGGGAATAAAGTTAGTTTTAAAAAACTAGAAGAACACCTGGAGAGACGGGAAGGAGGAAAAATAAATGAGAAAGAAAGAAGAGCTAGCAAAAAACTTGAAACCTGAAGCCTATAAGAACTTTGGACCAGGAGCAGTTAGCAAGGAGAACATAGAAAAGCATCTATTCTTTATTCTCGCTCTCCTTACTGTTAGCAAGTGAAAAGAAACAAAAAAACCCCAAAACCAACAACAAATGAAAAAAACAGAGAAAACTTTTTTTCATTTTCTAAAGATAGGCTAAAAGGCAAAGCTGCTTATCTAGTTTTTAGTAGATATTTAAGTCATTACTGTAGCACTAAAACTGCCCTTTAATTGCTGCACCATAATTGTAGGTATTTGTTTCTTACACTGCTTAAGGTCACATAAAAATGAATAGGGGTAAAAATAGGTTTCTATTAAGTGCCTCAATTTTGAAACTGTTTTCTGCTGACTATTGGCAGAGGCAGTACTTTCCTTTTAGTCTCCTGGTTTGGCTGTTCAGTAGATATATTTTTTAATTACCAAACTGGATTTTAGCAGGTGTAGTCAGTTGATGCATTATGGGTATAAGAGATTAGTGTTTAATCCTTCCTTTTATTACTGTGTAGAATGGTATACTTGGGTAAGTATTAAAGGTGCATTGCATACTCCAGAGTACAGAAATGGCATTTATTACCAAGTTTTCTTTCAGCTAGCATCATTTAGACAAAAGGCTGGTGCAGAACACTGCAGGGGCCTATAGCTCATCTGTAGTGAAACTGCCTTAAACAACACAGTGGAGGATAAGAGAAAGAAACCTTTTTGTGTTTTAAAACAAAAGCAGTTGTCGAAACATAAGTGCTTCCCCTTCTTGAAGATGTTTATTCTCTTTTTTCGGCATTTTATTTTTTCTAAAATAAAGACAAAAGGGGTGTGAAAGCGGAGAGGATCTTTGTGCCAGTGAGTGGTAGAGGCAAGGACTGAAAAGGGTCAGTGAATCAGATATAATTTGGACTCTGTTTGAGATACCAGTCTTGTGTTTTGCTGATGGCTGGTATTCCCATACTGAAAAGCTGCAGAGGCATTTCTATCGAATAGAAAGAACATTATCCCCATTTTCATTCTGGCATGCCTGTTACGACTTTGTTCTGTAAACAAAGAGGATTATGGGAACTGAAAACTAGATGGCATTTTATTAAAGAACTGTGTGTGAGTCTTTCTCTGTGAATGCAGGAATTGGGCAGTCTGGTGATAGCTACCTGTGAAAGAAAATACTCTAAAAATAGACATTTGCATCTGAATTATTGGAGTTTATGAGGAAGCAGTCTTGTTATGTGGGACACAGCTTTAACATTTCCCAGTTGTACCCTGCAACAAAATACTTTAAAAGAAAAAAATTACTATGCAATTGTACAATTTAAGAACAACAACAACAAAAAGAATAGGGAGAGGGAAGTGTGTACGTGCTATTGTTCTGTCGGATAGGTTGCCTGATTGCTTTGAAAGTATGTTATTTCAGGAAACGTACATATTTATTTATCTAGAACTAGCAGTCTGGGGAGTGGGTCAGGATAGAGAATTGCATTGAATCATAGTTGTAGTAACCAGCACTAATTATTTTTACCAGCATATCATACAACTTTTCATAAATTTTTATGGCTTTTTTGCAGTAGACTACTTACTTAACATGCAAACTTCACAGGGTGAAGTCATATATTAGTACTAAGTTTTACCTAATGCTGCAGTTCACTTGAACTGCTTTCAGGTAATGAAAAAAGCATAGCGTATGAATTAAACCTAACTCTTGCCAATCACTTTTCCTTTTTAATTATTTATTTAATGTTTAATTATTGTTTTCCTACCTGAATAGACAATTAAACAAAGAATACAACATGGAAATGTGGAAAGTTAAGCTGCTGTTATTCACATCATGAAACACCTTAAGCTGGTAAATACCTTGAACGTATCCCCGGTTTTATCTCAGTTGAAACCTTTTGGTGTGATGCTTTTTTTTTTTTTTTTGCCTCTTGTGAGCTTCATAACCTGGCTCTCGCATGGCACCGGGTTGTAAAGCTTGTGAACACAAGTGAAAATAGGAATTAGAAGCAAATGGCCATATTTGGCCCTCAGTAAGTGGCCAAATTCCAGTTGGGTTTGTGTGACCTGCTGAAGCAGCCCTCTACTTGGCGTGGGCTGGGGTGGCAGAAAGGAGTGCTCAGCACAAAGGCGGAGGGAGTTCTTCAAAGCAATTACTGAATTAGCAGACTTGCCCTTCAGGAAGTTGTAAGTAGCTGCCTTTTGACAGCCAGGCTTTCTTTTGAAGTGTCGCAGGTTGGTTACCACAGAAAGGCTCAAAATGAGTAGAGCTTTTGAGATTTTTCTGGGTGGACTGGAGTACAGGATAAAGTAAGTGCATAAATGTAAAAGTAGAAAATAAGAGGGGATTAGGAAAAAAGAATAGAAGAACCTGCTAAAAATAATGCTGGTGTATTGAAGTACCTTGAAAGACCATAATGACAAATTGAATTAAGATACAGGTAGGAAAATGCTATTGCCTAAAATAACCTGATTATATTCCATATCTATTTTGAATCTGCAATTTCTGTAGCTAGTTTTCTCAGCTTACAGGTGGAAACAAGACATTTTGCTGGCTGCTGTAGACCACCCATGTATCAAAACTCAGATATTAAATAATTGTTTTAAACTGGCTTCAGGATGTTCTAAAATCAGACTCATTTTAAAGATGCTGCTGGTGAGGGAAAAGGCAAGTTAGAATGTAGTTCCATTCTCTGTGATTGTAACAGTTCACTGTGATGTCAAAAACACCCTTCTCTTGAAGGTCATCTATAATTGTAGTAAAGGGATGTCTCATGGGCATTTCGTGCCGCTCCAACAATCCCATGAAATTAAATATGAGCATGTGCACTGTGTTAGTGGGACTAACAGATCATCTTACAGAAGTAACTAGTCTCTGTAAATTACTAATTTATAAAGTAAGATAGGAGATTATGTGAGGGGGTTTGTGTAATTTTCTTCTCCTTCTTTGTCTGAGAAGACTTGTTAAATAACTGTTCTTTGAGAAAGTAGTGTTCAGATATTAAGTATGCAGATAGCTAGACAGCTCAACTAGAATGTTTTCATGTAATTTCTCATTCTGTCAAAGGTAAAGTGGTATCTAGTATGTAGCTGTATCTTAGATACTTTCCTATTCTGTTTACTTTGTCTGCTGCAAAATGATTCCAAGTGGATTAAATACCCTTAGGTTTTCCATTTTATGATGTACACTCTTAACCGTATTGCTGAAGTACATGTGTTGTAAGCACTTGGCATTCATTGCAATTTCCATAATGTTCTCTAAGTGAGCCTTTGCCTTCAGGTCGATGCTTAGACATTGAGAAGAGCATTCAAGAGGAGTAACAGCGTTCCAGCAGATTTACAGAAGGAAGCACACTTGTTTGTGTTTATGCATGTGATTGTTATCTAGAAGTCAATTGAATGTGCTCGAAGTACAAAATATCTAGATAGCAAACTCAGTGCAACTTGTCTCACAATCAAAGCGAGTAATGAAGAGTCTGTATTAATAATCTATATTGTACACAAATATGTTCATGAAAATTGATGTTAATAATATATCCCATTATATCATTTTTTGCTCAGTCCTTGCTTGGATCAAGTAATTCTCATGTTATTTGCCTAAGATAAAAAGAGCAGAAGCAGGTTGTCAAAGAACGCAAACTGACATGAGTAGCTGAAAAAGGGTTTTTATTGTGTGTGAAATAGTTCTAGGTAATTGAAGATTACTAGTCAGGTACACGAGGTTGGACATGTAGTTTGTAGATACTCTGAATCGTTCATCTCATTAGACCCGAGCATGAGTGGTAGAGATCTCTGGTGCACTTAAAATGAATTTGCATGTCTAGTTCTTAACATTTTGTACACTACACATGTATGTGTATGTTGCAATTACTTCCAGGCAAAAGTGTTAAACTGAAAGCTTCCTTTAATACCACAGAGCAGTAAATTTTCATTTTAGTATGTTGTAGTCAGCGGTCCCCTTTTATTATTTTTTTTTAATAATATATACTTGTGTTGGGTTTAGGACAAAAAAAGACTCACAAATTAGGATACTAATGGCATTGTGTCTCAGGGTATAATATTTAATAATAATGTTATAATACTAAATGCAATTTTTCTTCCGTTAAAGACCCTAGTTTTATTAGTCCTCATATACAGCCTTATTTTGAATCTGATTGCGTTGGCTCCTGTGTTGCATATTACTGCCTTGATTCTCTTTAAAATAGTTATTTTTCCTATGATGATTGAATACTTCCTAGGGCTTTCAGATAATATACTTTTAAAAAGCAGATACTTTCAGAATATGCACATGATACTCAGATGAGAAATATTTAAAAATCTACGAGTTATTTTTACAGATTGTGATACTCATATCTGATCATTTATGCAGAGTGTTATTAAAACCCAATAAAATCAGATATATAATCTCTTTCTACTGCATATGAACTGACTAAGGTTCTCCATAGTATATCTAGTTAACCTTTTTTTTTAAGTGAAAAGAATCAATGTAATTGATCTGTCAACATAAAGTGACTTATGGAAAGCATGCCTCCCTTACCTGTGGTTGTTAGAAAGAACATGTTTGCATAAATAATCGTTATTCACAATAAAAAAAGTCTTGCAGCATTTTTGCAAAAAATCTTTGCCTAAAAACCTATTGTGAGAAATCACTCTTTGTTCATACTAGTTGAACACTGAAAAATGAAGCAAAGTGATCTAAATCAAATTTACGAGACTGATAACCATACAGTTGGGGGGGAGAGTAGCTACTGCACAACCTGTACTCTGCCAAGGGAATTTAATTATAGATGGTTATACTTGAGTATAATTTGATAATGTGTGCTCCTTGCAAAGGGAGAATAATTCTCGCAAAGCATTGACAATTTTATACGTTTTTACCGGGCTACTGTCAAAGGAAAGGGATTTTCATTGAATTTCATAATACGCAGTTGCCTGGAGGAAGAATATAAACGAAATGGCTAGCAGGATGTTTATTTTCTTGGTTTTATTTTTTTTCCTACTGAAGTCTGTATGTTATAAGATGGAGGGAAAAGAACTCCTCTCCTTTTTGAATTTGCATATCTAAAATATGAATATATTCTGTTACTGTGCAATAGTTGGGTAATAATTTTATATGAAATAGAGTTGTTATATCTTAATCTTCTCAACCATAATGAATAATACTCATTTTAGCTTTTACCTTTTTCAAAAACACTAATTATGAAAGTTTAGTTTAATATTCATTCTCTTTCCCACTCCCTACTTTTTAGAAGTAAGTCAGAGAAGAGTCAGAGGTGGATCTGGCTCGCTCTTCGTTCTTTCTGTCAAGACACCCTTTTGAAGAGCAGATTTTGAGAGCAGTCATAGCTGAGATGAGAGGTCAACAGAGGCACAGAGCTATGGGTTATATTGCTGACTGGTTTCTAATTTTTGCGGGGGGAGAAGGGGTGGGTGTATTTCTTTTTTTATTATTTGGTTTTGTTGGTTTGGTTTGGGGGAGGGTTCAGGATGTTTTTGTTAGTTTTTTTACTTAGTCTCTTAATGTGAACTATTTCTGAGGGTTTTGTTTGTGAGCGGAGATGGCACTTCAAGGATGCCCAGCTTCCTTTTTTACTGGAGTCTGGGTGATCTGTGTCTCTGAAACGAAGTACAAGTAGCACTGTTTGGTAGTCCGGTTATTAAGTTCTTGAATCATTAAGTGTAATGACTTTTGAGTACGTTCTTCTTGGACATCTTTTTATTTTTGTGATAGGCAATACATTATATCCAGCTGTGAAGGATGGACAAATCAGAATTACAAAATCAGGACTGCACTAAATATTTCTAGGTTCTGCGATACATGTTTTAACTGATAATTTTATGTCCTTGGATTAGAATCTTGCATTTTCTTAGTCAGCTGTTGTATTTTAACAATGTTTCAGTGAGCTGGTTCAAGCTACAAGGCTTATTTTTTAGTTTTATTACAAGTGGGAGATTATTGGGATGGTCAACATCTGGGAGCTGGACCTTCTGTCTGTCAGTTTGCTCCTCCCATGTGAACAGCCAACCAGAAGTTCTGTCAACTTTTCCAAATTCTGCAGACCTCTAGCCTGCAGATCATAGAAAAGGGAGTCATTGTACTTGGTGAAGCAGGTAGGACGGACTTGAGGGGCCATAGGGATTGCTTAGAGAGTAATATACAGGAAAACTTATGTAAGAGGCTGAGTATTTATTAGGATTTCAGAAAAGCACTCTCTCTGCTTGTTTAGAAGACCTAAGGCAACACCTCCGAGAAGACCTACAGGAGGAGCCCTGCTGAGTGAGGCTTCAACCTTTTAGCCAGGCAGATTTTTTTTTCCAGGGCTCAGTGCTTTGTGGTCATGGCATGCTCTTCTCCCCAAGGTGAGGGTAGCATTTCACAGAGGAAGACCTTCAAACTCTGCAAGCCATCTGGAAAGTGCGATATCCCAGCCCAGTCCAGCAAGTTTGTTATTAAGGAGCTTGATGCTGTGTCATTTATTTGGAAGAGTGCTGTGCTTTGCCTCATTTTTGTACCTGATGAACCCTTTTAAAGTACACTGTTTTCTGTCAGGAGAGGGCAAATGGGGGATTCCAAAAAACTGAAAGGATGCAATAAGGAAAGAAATTCAGTCTGTCATCTGAACATCAGCTTGGTCCTTGAAGTTCAAATACAGAAAAGTAGGAAATACAAAAAAGTATGATTCTTCTTCTCAGTACCTTCCTGAAAACAGTGCATTACAGGAATAAGCATAAGATGCATGAAATTTAGTAGTGATTTTTCTTGAGACGGACCTTTAGGTTTTGCAGCTAAAGAGTTTGTGCATGGTTTAGCACAATATAAAAAGTCCAATGACTGAAACGAGGCATAAAGCCTCATTTCATCTTCGCTGTGTGGATTTGAGCACAACCTTCATAATGATGTTTTGCACTTTTGTTGCTCATACAATCAAAGTATTTCATAATGCTTTGGAAACGTTAAAGAACAATCATTGGTTATAAAAGCGCACTTTCATTTTTTTACTTACTGCTATTTGCAGTAAGCCGAAAGGTAAGTGGCGGTGAAAAGAATTGGATAAAGAAGGCAGTAGCCTGTTATCAGTTCTGTTTTGTGCACTTCACATCCCTATCTGTACAATCAGTTTTACTGATTTCTTGTTCCAATAATGTGCGTCTTCCAGACATGACAAAAGGAAAGAGGGAGGAAATGAAACAAGAATAGGTAACTCCTAAGTAGGTGAATGGGTATGTGTGGTGCACAAAGTAGCTTTTCAACAAAATAAACAAAAAGGTGAGGTCTTTACTTAAGTTTTCTCTGTGAGGTGAATATTTACTACCTCTCCCATCTTCTAGATGAGAGATGAGGAAACTCAGCCCCAGAGCTCATAAGTAACCTACTCAAGAAGACACAGCTGAATCGCAGGTTGAGCTGGGCACAAAAGTCTATGTCTTAACAGATTTCTGGGTTTCTGTCTTACCCAAATTGGCAGAGAAGATACTGAAAGCACAGTTGTGTTTGCAGTTGTGGTTGCAGTGTAATTAAATTTTTTGAGTGTTTTCAATGAATTGACGTGACTGGATCTTTGTGAATGTTGAGGTGCAAATCCCTGCATCTATCCACTGCAAACTGACCGAAATGTAGCATAGGACATGGATGGGAGATGGTTTTCTAGCTGGTGGGGGGAGGGGTTGGGTGGATCTTTGGAAGGAAAGCAGCTTGTCTAGGGTTAAAATCTCTGCCTAGCAGTCCACAGAATATCACTGTTATGTGGACTCACCAATAAAGTACCAAGTCTTAACTCATGATTTTATGTGATAATGGCAGCAACAAGTTAAGTACTTCTGCTTTTGAATTTGTTCTTAATGCATTTTATGTCACACTGAGTTCAAGTGGGCTACTTTTTCTCTTTTTTATTTGTCCATCATTTTGTATCTGTTTTACAGTGAGGTTTCGAAGCTGTGATGGAAACAAAAAAATACACTTTGGAAGCAGTGAGCCAGAAGATTTCAGAGTAGGTGAAGATGGTGTGGTCTATGCAGAGCGAAGCTTTCAACTTTCAGCAGAGCCCACAGAGTTTGTTGTATCTGCGCAAGACAAGGAAACCCAGCAAGAATGGCAAATGAAAGTAAAGCTAACTCCTGAACCAGCCTTCCCTGGAGCTTCAGAAAAGGTAAAATAGGAACTGAATCCAGCCTGTATAACTGGGTCTCCACAACAGACCTAAAAATAGGGGTTTGACTGTGCCTGTCACACACCTCTCCCTGAGCCAGCTTATTAATGGACGTGTAGTGCGTTGCAAAGCTGGAGCTGTTGAGGGAACTTCGGTAGTCTTATTCTGTAGCTTTGCTAAGACATGGAAAGACATGCCTGTTTAACTATCGAGGATTCATTTATGTTTAAGCTTTTTGTTTGTATAGTTTGAGATTTATACCCGAATCGGAGTCTCACAAAGCCATTTCTTTATTTTAAATTTCCTGAAAGTATTATAATATTTATTCAAACAGTTAAATATAACTGCAAAATAAACAATTCTGTGATAGAATCAGCCACACGTATTAGATAGGAGCTGTAGATTTACAGCAGTAAGTTGGAAAGTACTTCTAGCAGGGAATATTGTCTTTGTCTTGTCCCATCATAATCAAATTGGAGATGGTAAATTATTCATGATTCCAGCACTCACTTGTTAAGGAAGATAGTCTCCCTCTGCTGGAAGCTGCCATAGGATAAACCATGTACTGTAACAAAAATCAGACATAGCAATATGCAATTAACAATGTATTTACTTTAGGAAAGCACATTAGATTGTCTGCCTCTTTCTGTTATATTACTTACTGCCTGCTGTTTCTTGCCTTCTCTTTTAAAATGCTTAGTTTACAGATAAAGAGCAAAATTTATTCATAGATGAACATTCCTGTAATAGGTACACATTAAAGATTTAAGCATAATGTCAAAATAGACAGTGTGGTTACGCAAGACATTTCTTCTGAAAACACACTGGAGACCAGTGCAGTGTAATCCTTACTTTTTTGTTTGCTTACTTGGTGATCATGTTAAATCTTCTAATGCATGTTTTTAACAATGGAAGTGCTGTCATTTTGTTCATGGAAGGGTAGTAGAAGAGCAGATGCTTAGATATGCCAGAGGATGCCCTGCTCATTCCAAAGAAATAGTTCCAGTATCCTTTCCATCAACAAAATGTAGAGTAGTAGAACTTGGCCTTCAGTTGGGCCTCTGTTTATACTCTGTGACATAGTCCATTAGGTTTATTTTTCTTTTAAAATATTTGGAAAACATACTTGTCACCCTGTCTCCAACCTTAGGCAAGCTGGCTGTGTGTGGTGTCATCCAAAGGATGAAATGACTGCAGATGTAGAAGGGAATAGGAAGGGAATGTTGACACCCAGCAGAGATTAATGCCCAATATGTAAAGTGGGTCATCTACTGCATCCATCATGGCTGACATAGGTTTAAAATAATTACAGCATTAATTCTATGGGATTTAATAGGGTCATAAATATTTGAGACATTCCTTACCAGTATGTATTAAACTTCTCTTGGAACTCAAATTATATTTTAGCATGCTCAGATCTAAATTTAGTGTACAGTAGCACATTACCTGAGCTGAAGTTCTAGCTAATGAGAAATACATAAAGGCATACTATTAAATTCTGCAAAATGTTAGCTACTTTTCAAAAAGTGCAGAATAGTTTATACAGTAGTGCTATGTTATAAATGGTGTATAATTCCCTTTCTCCTCCAAGCTGAATAAGGGAAAAAGGAGTTCTTATAATTTGGCAGTGCAGTTGTAAATAATAAGGGTTATTTTCATCCTGCAGTGTGAATGCAAATAGTTATATGAACACGAGGGAAAGACAGCCTTTCAGTCAATTATGTAATTGTATCTGCGTTACTTTATAATGTCTACTAGTAATTCTCCTTATGTGCTTAATTTTGTCTTGTACCTGGGAAAGGACCAAAGGAAAATTGAAGACATCATATTTCCATGGCAACAGTACAAGCACAGCAGCCCTCTGAAGAGACAGAAGAGAGACTGGGTTATTCCTCCAATCAACCTACCAGAAAATTCCAAAGGACCTTTTCCTCAGGAATTAGTTAGGGTAAGGAAGTTAATAGAAGTGTGGTTTCAGTGTCCCTCAGAGAGCTCTTGAAGAGATTTTGTGTAAATGCTGTCTTGTTCATTGTCCAGACATTCATCAGAGTCTTGAGGGCTGGTTTCTTGTTGCTACGTCTACATAGCAGGCTGGGCTGCATCTAATTTCCTGGGGTTTAAGTTGTCCCTATGTTTCTGTACTGGTGGAAGGTGACTTTGGTTTGTGTGGTAAGTGTGATGACTTCCTTAAGTGGTCAAGGGTATCTCAGTTGGTTCAGGAGTTCTCCAGTCTCCTGTACTGGAGTTCTCTGCCTGGGGAAGTGTGTAGGGGTGGGCAGGAAGAGGAATACACCAGGAGAGACATAAGAAAATAAGATCTGATGAGGTGAGGACTGCAGCTGTTCCGCAGGACTTTGCAGCCCAGATGTGCCCATTGCAAGGAACCCAGCACCTCTCCTGGGCTGGCTTCCAATGATCAATTTGTTGGAGCTTGGAAGAGCATTAGCCCAAGTTGGTAGGATACAGTTTTGCTGTGTTCTGTTGATGTGTATGCTGGTGATTACCTACTACTCACAGATGTACTGCCCTTGAATGCCCTTGTCTTTAAGTGAAAAGGTCAAGTTTCTAAAGAGCTTTTGCCAGTAGTGGAAGACAGTGTGTAGCTTTGGTCTGGGAAGATAGAGGAGGAGGGAAAAACCAAAACAGATTTTTTTATTTCATATATGATTTTATGATAGTATATGTTTTCTCTAAGATCTAAATAATTCTGCTTAAGGTAAGAATACTTACTTGTTTTGGTTTAATATAGTTCATTGTATTATGAGAAATAGACAGGGATATTTTTGTATTTCTGAAAATTTATTGACCAGCTTTCTAAAAAAGAGTGCTGTTGAAAACTTCAAGCTTTACACCCAACTCTTTTACTGTTTCCAGAGTAATTATTTTTACAAGTTTAGCTTAAAAAGCAAGGAGAAAAATAATGGAGCTGCTGCTTGTCTCAGCAGCAGTCACATCCAGTGGCTGTTTGTAGCTAATGTAAACTTTGTCTTTTTTGACATGTAGATTAGGTCCGATCGTGATAAAAGCCTTTCGCTGCGGTACAGTGTGACTGGCCCAGGAGCTGACCAACCTCCAACAGGCATCTTCATCATCAACCCCATCTCAGGACAGCTGTCTGTGACAAAGCCTTTAGACCGGGAACAGATTGCTTCTTTTCATGTAAGAGTTTTATTTACAATAAATCAGATTATCAAATTGAAGATGAACATCTGCTTCAAACATGACTTGAGCAGCCAGCATTTAGTTTTCTATGAGATAAGATTTGAAGAGTTTGTAGCAGATTTGTATTTATTGTAGTTAATAAGGCTAACTCTTACTATATTTAAGCAGCTTAAATAAATTAACATATGTAAACAGTGATTAAGTGTATTTAGATAAAGTTAATTTTAAAAAATTGAAATATGGATACTGTAGCTTATATTTCAAATACAGGCCATTGATCACAGTCTCCACTGAAGTGTATACTTTTCAAAAGTTTATTTTTAATTCAGCAACTCAGATTAGGATGTGACTGCTATAAGAATTACAGCAGCTGTGATTTGAGAAATGGATGAGAAGAATAAAGTACCAATTTTCATTTTAGGGGCAAATCTAAGCATTTTAATGGAATTGTAAATTAGGTCTGTCAGCTTATGAAAATGATATTCTTTGCTCTAAAGAAATTGACGAAATAGACCACAGATTTCAGTATTAGTGGAAAACGAAGGTTTCAAGGAAAGGGGAGACCAGGCTGTGACCTAAAGTTGTCTATGCTTTTGAGAAACCATGCTGAAATCATTACAGAAGTCGCTCAGCTCCCAGAGAGAGTTTTCCAGCATGTTGTGGATTAAAACACTCCTTGCCTTGTGTTCTGAGAAGCCCTTTGAGTGCTGCTCCCAAATAGAGGACACAGTGGGAGACATCTGGGTGATGGGGGGTGTGGGGGAAAGGCTCTCTCAGCAGCAGCTCTGGCATCCGTAAGATTTTTACTGAACATTTGACATTGGCAATTCAAGATTTACTGATTTAGGAATTTACATTTATATGAGTCATTTCCAGAGGGGGGAGTTAAATAATGCCATCATATTCCTTTTTGGGAAGTTTGTAGCTGTAAGATATGTGTGTGTTTGTATTCCTGTGTATATATAATGGGCATCAGCAGTATGCTACAGGAGAAAGTTGCTCTTTTCCCTAGCAATTGCCATGCTCTGGCCTAAATTGTAGGTTTACATTTTCAGAAAGTACTGTATTCCTTTTGTTCTTTTGTTTTTTGGGGTTTTTTTTAAACTCTCAAATTTAGGGTTATGTAGGTAAACCTAACTATCAAAGTTAATTGCTCAGCTCTTCTTAACAATCAGGGCATTAAATTTTAAGTTTCAGTAACTTTGAAACTTGGTCCATAAACTTCAGCTTAATTTTGGAGTGGAATTTCAGTTTGTTTACTGGCGCAGTGATTTATCACAAACTCTACCTTGGCATTTCAGATGAGACAAATTTATTCTATTTGTTTTTTTCTAAGCATTCACTATAAATAATATCAGTAAAGACTTTTTGAAAGTGATGCCGGTGTTCATTTCCTATCAATTGTAAGATGTTACCCAGTTAATATAAATCTGCATAATTTTAGAGTCTGTTTTCTAATGGTCATTATTAAAACCAGAATTGTATGTAACAGTAGGCACTGGTAGTAATCGAAATTCCATGATCTAATATAATTTTCAGTAAATCAAAGAAGTCTGGAACTTGGAATACTTTGGAAGTTTGAACAGCAGTTCCATTAGCATTAAAAGTTGGATATGAGGGAGTACTGGCAGATAACAAAAATACACTGAGCTAAAAATGTCTGGCCTGAAACTTCCTGTCATCATTGTTACATCTATTTGCACCTGTATGTTGTGCAAATTCTAATACTTTTAATGATCTTTGCAGCTGAGAGCACATGCAGTGGATGTAAATGGAAACCAGGTGGAAAATCCTATTGACATTGTTATTAATGTCATTGACATGAATGACAATAGACCTGAATTCTTACACCAGGTTTGGAATGGGACAGTCCCTGAAGGATCAAAGCCAGGTAATATATGGGATTTTGAGAGATGAAGGTGTTATTTTGCAATATCATATTTACAGTATCATTTTGAAGGTGATGAAAGGAGTGCCTTCAGACCTTCTAATACTTTGAAAGGTGACTTTAGTGTGATGAGCAAAATCTCAGATACTATCTTCTTATTTCAGCCTATTTTTAATTGACTTTTTTGCATACTAGGATTTATTTCCATAAGTTGAAATTACTATATACATAACCTAAAACAAGGAAGGCTTTAAGAATATAAGTTCTGGTTTGTGTTTTTGAAAATCCTATTTACAATGTCACAGTTGTTCCTTCTTTATTTTTAATAGACATTGACATTCATTTAGTTGACAGGTCAGGGTATGAGACCTCTGAAATGTCACCAAATCCAGTTCTAGTTCTGATTCTTCGAGACTTTGGAAATACTGGGATTTGAAATCAGCAAAATTTGAATTCTCAAGAAAACCTAAGTGTTGTTCAGGTCTCATTAAAATTCTAATCAACTCAGACTAAAGTTTGCACTATGGCTGAAACCACTTCCTTAATCTGTCAGTTGTGCAAAATGAATTTTTTAGAAAGGTTAGCACAAAAAATATGTTTTCTCACTTTGCAGTGTTAACTTGGCTTTTGAGATGTATTTCAGAGACCTTTGAAAGAGCATTATTTATATTGATTTTCAGCCACTATCAGCATGTGCACCAATTCTGAACATTAAGTATATTTCCTTTGGCCCAATTAATAACATCTGTATCTAAACATGAGACATTCTGTTTTTACAAAAATGTTATTTGTGGCAGAATTGTAGGATTTCGTTGTTTATGGAGCTTCTTCAGTTATAAACAAATCTGATATTTTACAAACACAGAGTATTTTTATCTTCTCTTATGTATTTTAATTACTCTGCTGGTGAGTCTTGAGTTTGGCCAGTTTGTTTTAAGTAAGGAAGGAATGTGCAGAGTTTACCAAAAGAAATACATGCTTTGACCATTGCTTGTAAAATGATCTTGTGTAATCTGAGTGTGTAAACTGTATATTTAACATCAATTATTTATCCTGCTGCTAGGAACCTATGTGATGACTGTTACTGCCATTGATGCTGATGATCCCAATGCACAGAATGGGATGCTGAGATACCGAATCTTGTCACAGGCCCCGAGCAGCCCCTCTCCTAACATGTTTACAATCAACAATGAAACTGGTGACATTATCACTGTAGCAGCTGGGCTTGACAGAGAGGTATGGCAGATCTTAATCCTATAGGCTGAGTTGCACTTAATACTGTGAAGACGTGCGATGTGGCGGGTGCGGGTGGGTGAGAAGCTGGACCTGAGCTGACAATACACACTTGCAAGTAATTGTATCCAGGGCTGCATCAGAAGAAGCGTGGCCAGCAGGTTTAGGGAGGTGATTCTCCCCTTCTGTTCTACTCTTGTGAGACTCTCACTTGGAGTGCTATATCCTGCTCTGAGTTCCTCAGCGTAGGAAAGACATGGACCTGATGGAACAAGTCCAGAGGAGGGACATGAAGATGATCAGAGGGTAGCAGCACCTCTCCTATGAAGACAAGCAAAGAAAGCTGGGTTTGTTCAGCCTGGAGAAGAGGAGGCTCCAGGGAGACCTTAGAGCAGCCTTCCAGTACCTAAATGGGGCCCGCAAGAGAACTGGAGAGGGACTTCTGACAAGGACAAGTAGTGATGGAACAGGGGGGAATGTCTTCAAACTGAAAGTGGGTGGGTTTAGATTAGATATTAGGAGAAAATTCTTTTGTGAGGGTGCTAAAGCACTGCCACAGGTTGCCCAGAGAAGTTGTGGATGTCCCATCTCTGGAAGTGTTCAAGGCCAGGTTGGATGGGGCTCTGGGCAACCTGGAGTAGTTGGAGGTGTCCGTGCCCATGGCAGGCTGGTTGGGACTAGAGGATTCTTAAGTTTGCTTCCAACCCAAAACATTTTATTATTCTGTAAAATATTTCTCCTCTCCCCAGCCTGAATTGTCTCCCTTTCTCACCCTGTTGACACTAATCATTGTCGTAGGCCCAGAGTACAAAAACCCAGAGGAGAGAAAATTACATTAGGGATGAAAATTGGACCTACACATTCTATACATATAGTCACCCTCGGTTCCATAGGGTCATGGAAAAGATCTTGTCCCATAAGTCTCTTTGCTTTTAAGGAACAGGTACACACTAAAGCAGATCAATGCAGTTAAGAACCTCAGGCCTCAGTGCTGAGATGGGAGAAGCTTCAGCCCTTTCCTCTTGCTCAACTCTGTGAGCAAAGAGTCGATGGAAAATGAATTTGGCTAAATAGTTTATTTATTTTGGAAGCTCTAGGAAAGTTTTTATCCTTCCTTTATCCTCTCTTTCTCTTTTCACAGAGAGCTAGTAAATATTTGAAGTCTTCTGGATGCTGGGTTGCTACATTTGCAGTAATTCCCTGATCTGAATTTTGCTTATTAAAGCATGTCAGGAAAAGTATTACTGAATTAAAATTGTGAAAAGCATGCTTCTAAAAAGTAAATCAGTCAGCATTGGAAGCTGATAGATACAGACTTGTCTCAAGGACTCAACACACATTCAGAAACTTAAAAAAAAATAAAGAAAGGAAGAACCTATCAGTAATTCACTGCTGTGTGCTGGGCAAGTCCCATTCTGTCTAGACAGTTCTTCACTGTGCTCTGCACAAGAGAAGGAGGATGCCAGATCCTCTGCTCTGATTCATCCATCTGTGAGGCTGGGAATGAAAATATTTCCCTCCCAACTCCAGATCTGTCACATGGACTAACCGTGCTTTTGAACCACTTGAAAACTTAACAAGAGATAAGCATTATTTTATAAACAAGCTGTAAAATACAAACAAATCTCTTTTGAACACATCTTGTTTCAGCTTCTGTTTTACTAACCTCATTTTAGCTCATTAAATCTGAAGGTTTTTTGAAACTGGATTTGCTGTTCATTTTTTAGCTATTTATTTATAGTTATTTAAAATGGAGAATAAAAATGCTTTCTGATGTTCTGGGTTGGCTGTTAATATTCTGATGCATTTCAATTTGAAAGGGGCAATCAGAATATTTGAAAAGCTAAACAGACTGTTAGATACTGCAATTAATTTTTGAGGTTTTATTAACATTTGTTCTATTTAAGCTGGTTTTGAAGAGAAAGGATTTGAAGAAAGGAAAACCCTGAACTTTACAGTGTTGTCCTATTAAATTAAAAGAATGATGGGCAGCTTTGCCCTTGTTTTTAAAATCTCTTGGCCATCTTTGACAGATGAACTTTCAGAAGGACATAGCAATATATCTTGAGTTTTATCACTTAGTGACTAGCTGCACTGGAGGGATTTGTCTTGGAAGAAACTCGCTGCCTGTGGAGCTTAGACCTACACATTAACAGCTGGAGAAGCCTTGTCATTTGCCATCGGTTTTCCTGATGGGTTACTCTGCCGATACCCAAATTAGTATTTGTAAATATTTCTTGAACCATGTTGAATAGTAGTGATTAATGTTAAATCATTCAAATATTAGATTAGACTAATAGGAGATAAAATGGGTTTCCTTCCCAAGACACTGTTTTGCTTCCTCCATTTCCTGAGTCATTTTGTGGAAGTCAATTAAATTAAAATGACCGGGAGTCTAGAAAGCCAGATCTGAATTGAGCAGGTCATCTGACAGTGGGCAGGGGAGTCCCTTGTTGTCCATCAACCCTGGCTGGTCTGACCATTTCTGCCATTCCACCCTTTTCTTTTAAGTCGTGTCTGTCTTTGTAAAGCTCTAATTGAGGTCATAAAACACAAGACAGAATTTTAGTTTCTTAAATAAAAGGACACATTATTTATGGGAGAATAAGTGTTATAGGTATTAAAAAAAAAGAGTGGTTCCTCTGATAGCATTCCTCATCTGCTAGTATTTTAGATTAATATGCACAACGCGTTATCTATGCTAACATGCACAGGAGGAGAGTTGCTTAGGTAAGGGAACTCAGCTTAAGGCAGAAGAAATCTTTCACTTGTTATCTCAAAAGGTGCTGTTTCATGAGATGCAGCTGTTCTTATTTCTTCCACTATTTCTGTGGAATTCACTTCAGCATTAAAACATCTGCTTTACTGCTGGAGGTGCTGAAGAAATCAGGCAGGGTACTTAAATTTACACACTGACATTCCTGCCTCACGTGAGGTTAGTTCAGTGAAGTGCTCTTTTATTTGGCCTGTGTTGAAGTGGAAAGATGTGAACTGATGAGGTCTGCGTTCTTTCTTGAAGCTGCCAGTTCATTTTTGGATGTGTTGCTGTTAAGTCTCTGTGCAGGCTACTGACACATTCTCCACAGCTTATTCCTGGCTGCTTCTCAACCCACAGTAAAAAGAGGAGACCCACCTCCCTGAATTTCCCCATGCTTGGAAAGTTGTGTACTTGTTGATTTCTGAAATTTCATTCTCAGCAGTTGATCTTCTTTATATGAGTGCTGGGAAGAGAGTTAAAAAACAACCAACCAAGCAAAATACACTCTCTTTTGGGGCACTTTTGGGGGAAAGTTTTTAGTGTGCGGCTTCTCTTGGAATTGAATAAAAAGATTGTAAGAAAGCTGAGTCTCCATATAATAATAATGGAGTTTCCTTAATGTAATTTGCTTTTTGGGATCAATGTTTTAAGACCCAGATGAATCAGAAGCACCTGCTGTTTCAATAACATAGAATCATATGACAGTGAGATTTGCTTCAATACTGCTCTAGATTTTATTGCTTCACCATAAGAAAAGTATGGGTTTTTCCTGGATGAAAGTGGTAAAAGTATTTCTTTGATTTCCTCATGACTGCTTCTCTTGTTGGTGTCATGAAAGAAACCTGTAGGATGTTTATTTAAGGCTTTTGAAGGTCAGTTTGCAAGTATAGTTACCAAGCCAGAATTCATATACATATTTATGCCTTCTTAAACGTATATACTGCATTTCTGTATGTGTAATATTAGTCTTGCTTTTTTAAAGAACCATGAGGTGCATATATAGCAATATACATTGGGGTGTCCTGTAAGGGTTTATATGTGAAAGAGGACATCAGTATAAATTACCTTCACTGGCAGATAAAGATTCATACAGTTTATGTTAAAAAATTTCTATTCAGTGACTGGTATTTGCTGCTTGGAAATGTGCATAACCATTAAATCGCTCATGTCTGTTGTACTTTCTGACCAAAATTTGAAAGTAAGTTAGATATTATCAGTGGAGTTATCTTTGCTTATTTTTTGTATCAATACCTGTAGT
>VWZD01003901.1:61417-133076 GCA_013396695.1 Sakesphorus luctuosus | reverse complement strand
TGGCCATCTTTGACAGATGAACTTTCAGAAGGACATAGCAATATATCTTGAGTTTTATCACTTAGTGACTAGCTGCACTGGAGGGATTTGTCTTGGAAGAAACTCGCTGCCTGTGGAGCTTAGACCTACACATTAACAGCTGGAGAAGCCTTGTCATTTGCCATCGGTTTTCCTGATGGGTTACTCTGCCGATACCCAAATTAGTATTTGTAAATATTTCTTGAACCATGTTGAATAGTAGTGATTAATGTTAAAT
This sequence comes from Sakesphorus luctuosus, assembly GCA_013396695.1. Taxonomy (NCBI): domain Eukaryota; kingdom Metazoa; phylum Chordata; class Aves; order Passeriformes; family Thamnophilidae; genus Sakesphorus; species Sakesphorus luctuosus. Next base: position 132,820 of record VWZD01003901.1, on the reverse strand, counting down.
CATTCAAATATTAGATTAGACTAATAGGAGATAAAATGGGTTTCCTTCCCAAGACACTGTTTTGCTTCCTCCATTTCCTGAGTCATTTTGTGGAAGTCAATTAAATTAAAATGACCGGGAGTCTAGAAAGCCAGATCTGAATTGAGCAGGTCATCTGACAGTGGGCAGGGGAGTCCCTTGTTGTCCATCAACCCTGGCTGGTCTGACCATTTCTGCCATTCCACCCTTTTCTTTTAAGTCGTGTCTGTCTTTGTAAAGCTCTAATTGAGGTCATAAAACACAAGACAGAATTTTAGTTTCTTAAATAAAAGGACACATTATTTATGGGAGAATAAGTGTTATAGGTATTAAAAAAAAAGAGTGGTTCCTCTGATAGCATTCCTCATCTGCTAGTATTTTAGATTAATATGCACAACGCGTTATCTATGCTAACATGCACAGGAGGAGAGTTGCTTAGGTAAGGGAACTCAGCTTAAGGCAGAAGAAATCTTTCACTTGTTATCTCAAAAGGTGCTGTTTCATGAGATGCAGCTGTTCTTATTTCTTCCACTATTTCTGTGGAATTCACTTCAGCATTAAAACATCTGCTTTACTGCTGGAGGTGCTGAAGAAATCAGGCAGGGTACTTAAATTTACACACTGACATTCCTGCCTCACGTGAGGTTAGTTCAGTGAAGTGCTCTTTTATTTGGCCTGTGTTGAAGTGGAAAGATGTGAACTGATGAGGTCTGCGTTCTTTCTTGAAGCTGCCAGTTCATTTTTGGATGTGTTGCTGTTAAGTCTCTGTGCAGGCTGCTGACACATTCTCCACAGCTTATTCCTGGCTGCTTCTCAACCCACAGTAAAAAGAGGAGACCCACCTCCCTGAATTTCCCCATGCTTGGAAAGTTGTGTACTTGTTGATTTCTGAAATTTCATTCTCAGCAGTTGATCTTCTTTATATGAGTGCTGGGAAGAGAGTTAAAAAACAACCAACCAAGCAAAATACACTCTCTTTTGGGGCACTTTTGGGGGAAAGTTTTTAGTGTGCGGCTTCTCTTGGAATTGAATAAAAAGATTGTAAGAAAGCTGAGTCTCCATATAATAATAATGGAGTTTCCTTAATGTAATTTGCTTTTTGGGATCAATGTTTTAAGACCCAGATGAATCAGAAGCACCTGCTGTTTCAATAACATAGAATCATATGACAGTGAGATTTGCTTCAATACTGCTCTAGATTTTATTGCTTCACCATAAGAAAAGTATGGGTTTTTCCTGGATGAAAGTGGTAAAAGTATTTCTTTGATTTCCTCATGACTGCTTCTCTTGTTGGTGTCATGAAAGAAACCTGTAGGATGTTTATTTAAGGCTTTTGAAGGTCAGTTTGCAAGTATAGTTACCAAGCCAGAATTCATATACATATTTATGCCTTCTTAAACGTATATACTGCATTTCTGTATGTGTAATATTAGTCTTGCTTTTTTAAAGAACCATGAGGTGCATATATAGCAATATACATTGGGGTGTCTTGTAAGGGTTTATACGTGAAAGAGGACATCAATATAAATTACCTTCACTGGCAGATAAAGATTCATACAGTTTATGTTAAAAAATTTCTATTCAGTGACTGGTATTTGCTGCTTGGAAATGTGCATAACCATTAAATCGCTCATGTCTGTTGTACTTTCTGACCAAAATTTGAAAGTAAGTTAGATATTATCAGTGGAGTTATCTTTGCTTATTTTTTGTATCAATACCTGTAGTCTCTTTTTGTAAATGGTGTGATTCTTGAGGTGTCCTGTATAGAGCCAAGAGTTGGACTCGATGATCCTGATGGGCCCCTTCCAACTCAGCACATTCCATGATTCTGTAAGCTGTTTCTGTCAGAGGTAATCTGTCATATACCCCACTCTTTAGAGAGCGGGAGAAAATAAGGTACTAAATGAAAAAAAAAAACCAAACTAAAAATCATAAAAATAATATTTTCTTGAAGCATTTTTATTTTGCTAGAAGGATTTTGCCAGTGCTAGTAAACCCTTCATGAAAGTGGTATTTCAAAGTAATGAAGCAGCTCCTTTTGTTTGTGCATTTTCGTTTGGGAAGCACTGAATGCTAACACCTCTGTCTGAGAGAGGAAGGTGAACTGGTAAATGAAAGAGCATGCACAATATTTGCATTCAATGAGTTAAAATTAACTTTGCAGCAACTCTACACAGAAAACATCTTTCTGATTTCTTTTTTTTTAATAGAACCTTGTCGTCATTGTTTTAAACATCTAACCAGTCTGAGGTCAGGTCTCTGCCACGCATTTCTGATGCTTGAGGGACCCTGGCCCCACTCCAGCTGTGGCAGGGGGAGCGAGTGCCTTGCTCGAGGCGTTAGTGGTGCCGTGCATGCGGGGGGAGAGCGGGGCCATGGCTGCCATATTCGGTCAGGGTGTTTAACATTTATGGAAATAGCCTGTTTGGCGCTTCCCCGCCTCTTTCTCCCAGTGCCCTTACTTGTCTCTGTTAGCCTTGACATCTTTGGTTTCCATAGAGATTGCAAGAAGTTGTAGCAGCAGTTTTGTACTCGGGCTTGGCTGAAACAAAACCTTGGCAGTTGTGGCCGTTTGGCCAACAAACCTACCTTGGCTCAGTGCTCTCAAATGCTTTTGAGGACTTACCCTGTTCTAGTATAAACTACACTCTGGTTCTTTTTTTTTCACCATTTGAAAAGCGTTGTTTAACCTATGATCATAGTATTAACTGTATAAAGTGGTTTGATTTCCAGAGTAGGAAGCTGTCAGCTTGTCCTTTTCCTGGTGATATGTGAAGGAGGTCAAACAGTAGCTCCGTATAGCTAGATGCAACCTGGTGCTGTATTCCTGTGGCACAAACTTTGCTCCTGTTATTTTGGGTGATGCTAACTAGAATAAACAGTGTGATAGGCTCCATTGCTTAGCAAAGTGCGATTTTGGGAACACCTACTGTCCTATGGTAATGTTAGTTTTGTCTAAAACTTATGTTGTCATTTTGTGTTTTAGAAAGTACAACAATATACATTAATAATTCAAGCTACGGACATGGAAGGAAACCCAACATATGGTCTTTCAAACACGGCAACTGCTGTCATCGCTGTGACAGATGTCAATGACAATCCTCCAGAGTTCACTGCCATGACTGTAAGTACAGGATGGGAATTACTGAAGGATGCGCATATTTATAACTGTTCTCCGCTTTTCTCATTATATTCACAGACAGTAAATATTTATTGCTTATTAAATACTGTAGTGACAGGCAGAATTGAAATATGTGCAGAATATATATCCCTTTGGCCAAAAGGCAAAAGCTGACAAGGGAATCAAGCCATCAGGTGGCCTCAGGTAAACTTCATTAGGTAAATTGTCAGAGCTCCAATGAAAAGAGATACACTCCCTGACTTTGATGAATATTCAGTATGATATGGCGCTCTCATGCTTCTCCAGACAAGGTAAAATGTTTTCTTTTCTTTTTCAGTTCTATGGGGAAGTGCCAGAAAACAGGGTGGATGTGATTGTAGCAAATTTGACGGTAACAGATAAAGATCAGCCCCACACTCCTGCATGGAATGCAATGTACCGAATGACTGGAGGAGACCCAACAGGCCGATTCACCATCCTGACAGATCCCAACAGCAACGATGGGCTGGTGACTGTTGTAAAGGTAAGAGTTGTTTGCATTTCTGAGAGTGAAGCAGAGATGGAGTAAGTGGGAGACCACTAAAGGGGGCAAATGCGAGCTCCTAAGGCCAGCACAAATCTGGAAAGAAAATGGATGGGCATTGGCTGTCTTGTGGAACTTAGCAGTCTGTCTCCTTGAGTGTTACCTTGCTTATGCTGTCTGTAGTATTCCCACTGTTAAGTTTTAAAAATCAGGCTGGGGCAGATTTTGAAGCTTTATTCGCCAAAAGTTATAAATTAGTCTGTGAAAAAGCATTTGCTTGTCTAAAGGAACAACTTCATACCTCCTGGCCTCCATTAGTAGTCAGGCTTGTTGTGTGCACGTTTTATGTCAAAACATTGCCATTAAGGAACAGATAAAGGCAGTCAAAGCACAATCAGAGAGGGAAAAGTGATAGGTGGGAGGCTACTTCTACAAGAGACATCTAAAGACTGGCTATTTTTAAAACCTCATTTAGATACCTTTTATGGAATAACCTGTCTGTCTTCATTCCCTAGCCAGCAAAGCTCTGTGTTGATGGTTGACTTATTTCAAATGATGTTAACAATGTGGTTCTATAATTAAACCTTGCCAAGCAGTAGCAGCCTTTCCTCATGACCCCCTAAGAAGTGTCTCATCTCTGAGTTGGCTTGCTCCAGTTTTGGCCAATCTATTATGAAGCCAAACATGAGAGGCCAATATTTCCATTTGGAAATTAAAACATTCACTTTTTTTTCCATTCTTTTCCTCTTTGAGTTTTGTTTGTTTTTAATCTTCTTAGTATCTAGATGACAAAAAGGTAGGATTTTTGTACGGCTATAATGGTAATTCACACTGGATTTTTTTTTAAGGAACTGTCTCTGTTTTATAACTGCACTTCCCCAGAGGTACTAATTGTTATACTGCAGTCTTCCAGCAAGAATTGTATGAGTGTGCATTTTAGCACTCCTTTAAGTGCCCAGACATGGGAAGAGTTGGAAGCCTGCCTACAGTTTTTATTGGCAGTGCAATGAGTTGATCTGTCAACCTGTAAGGAAGATTGGATTGTCTCCTGTCACTGACTTCATACTGTCATGTGCCAACTGTCCCTGTAAGGTACAGGGGTTCTTCAAGTCTAGAATCTTTGTGAGTAGTACAGTGACTAGGACTAAGATGACTCAGGTCTCCAGGAATGCCTCAGTCCTGTGCACATAGCAGAGGAACTTTAGTCTCAAGCTATTTTTATTCCTCTTTTAATTAGACTTCTGGCTCAGTGAGGAAGTCTTCAAACAAGGTTGTCTGCACTGGCAAGATGGAGGCCTAGGTATACCAGAAGTAGGCTTAGCTGGAATTACCAAGGGTCTTTCTAGTGAAACGTTAAGGGCATGGGAGTATCTGATCTGTGGGGCTAGGTATGGACATCAACTTGTTTGAAGGAAACTTTCATCCTTCAAACACAAAGAAGCAGCTTTCGCTCTGCAAGAGAGCTCCTCAGGAGACACATATATGAGTGCCTGGCACAAAGCTGGGAGTTTTTACATCATTTTGTGATTAAACTATTTATTTTCTCATTTACCTATAGTGGCAGTACCAGAGTAAGTTAACTCCAAGAATGACAAGGTTTCTAACTGTTCTCACTTCAAAACTGCTGCTAAACAAAACCCCAGCCAATGGTCTTGTGTTGAGGTGATGCATTTGTTGTGTTCTCTTTAGACCCCATGCTTATTTTTGAGAAAAGCAGTATAAGTAATGTTTAAAAATTTGCTTTAAATTAAAACTGCTATTGTGTGTACATTGCTACTATGAGTAAACATCAACACTTTCTTCTCTTTGCTCTTCCCAGCCTATTGACTTCGAGACCAACAGGTTGTTTGTACTTACTGTAGCTGCGGAAAATCAAGTGCCTTTGGCTAAGGGGATTCAGCATCCTCCTCAGTCAACAGCAACTGTGTCCATTACAGTCATTGATGTGAATGAGAGCCCATATTTTGTTCCAAACCCTAAGCTTGTGCGTCAAGAAGAAGGCCTACTTGCTGGTAGCATGTTGGCAACCTTCACTGCTCAGGACCCAGATCGTTACATGCAGCAAACGTCTCTAAGGTCTGCGTAAGCACTTTGCAGTTATTTAACAATGGGAATGCAATATCTGTGTTATGGAATGGGTGGGGAGCAAAAAAGATGACAAGTGAAATGACTGGATTTACTATAGCACATAGCTAATACATCCGGTGGCTTTTGTGCAGCTCCCTCTAGATAGGTTTTTGGCTGTAGAGAAGCTGACCTGACCAGTATTCATAGATGTGGAAACTGAGTCACCTTCTAATCCTGAGTCCCCTTTTTTTCAAGGTAGAATGCACTTACGTATCTGTGTTAAAGTGTGTGTTACACCCCAGCATATTCAGTCAGAGCAGACATGTGCTTGTGTGAACTGAGATTATTTGCAATTTAAATTCGCCAGTAATTTTGACATGGGAGCAAAACCACATCAGATTGTTGATCAAGTCAGAAGGGTTTTCTTTTAATTTATTCTCCAGCAATGCAAAGTGCTGCTGTTGTCTATCTCTGAAGACTCCTTATACTGATAGCTATGATCGTGATTTGATCATAATTTTCTTATATCTAAAACTTTGCTAAATGAGACAAATGAAGACATGGAAATCTTAAAGCATACTTTCTCATAACTTTCATAAAACATGGTCATTAACTGCAAAGCTATGGCAGTGACCAGAATATGATCAGAACTCAACTTATCCAATATTTTTTTAGCTCATATAAAAGAAATTCCAGAACTTACTTTCTGTCTTTCCTACCAAAGTCAAGATTATTGCAATTATATTTGCTGTTCATTGTGATATTTTGCTCATTTCTGGGCATAACCATTGTAAACATGACATCCTGAGGACTTAGATACTGAGATAGCTTACGCTTGATTAATATCAAAGGGAAAATTTATCAGACAGAAGGATGGTTTTGAATGACACTCCTCTTTGAAATTAGGATGAGAAGCTTGCAAGTAAAACCAAAGCCTCTGAAAATTAAGTGATATTGGAAGTACTAGAGTAGTGTGAGTTAGTGCAACTATAACACATCAATTTTTACCTCTCTTGCTCTCAGCACTGGATGAAAGTTAGTGTGAACAGCTCTGTAAGAGTAGAACAACAAAAAAAGATCTTTAATGTAGATTTTAATTGAGTCCGAGTATTAATGTTATGGAGTTCATGATAAGTGTATAATCCTCCAGTTTAATGATAACTTACATGGCAAGGCACGTCAAGAATCTAAATACAGGACTGATTTTAATATGTATTTTCAAGAACTTTAGTTACAGGGTTTGATAAATGGAATTCTGCAAAATACTATCTTCAAATTCAAAAAATGTGTTCCAAATGCAAATTAAAATAGTAATACTGTCTTTATTGTCAATATCTACATTGGCAGATAAATAACTCAACTTATTATTAAATACACAGGTACTCAAAACTTTCTGATCCTGCAAACTGGCTGAAAATTGACCCTGTTAATGGACAAATAACTACTACAGCTGTTTTGGACAGAGAGTCAATATATGTGCAAAACAATATGTATAATGCAACGTTTCTTGCCTCTGATAATGGTATTTATCAATATTGTATGGGTTTTTTTCAAAAAGCTTTCTTTTGTGTGGTTGAATGGCATTCAGCTTTACTGGGACAGAAAACAGGATATGCTTAGAGTACAGCCAGTTGGAAGTCTTTATTCATATCAGACTTTGTATATTTCCCAGCTACTTGAGAAATGGACTGAAAAATAATTCTGTGAGTTTGTAGAAAGGCACTGGTACAGCTACATAAGTTGAATTTAGAGAAAACTGAAAAAAAACCTGCATGGGAGTGTGGTAGGTTGAGTGAATGCACAGCATGAGTGGACTTTATGGGGAGTAACATGTTGGCAGAGTGATTTTATATTTTGCCACATTCAGGCTGCAGCAGTGCAGAGGAAAAAGTATCTTTTCATTGTCAGTTTGTTAATGACAATTGACACTGCTCAGAAATGAGTCCTTTGATTTTGGCTGGAGTGTTGTACTGTTTATAGCTGATAGCAGAAAGATGGACAGGTGCAGTTAGGAGCATTCTCACGTTAGAGGGGAAAACTGAAAAACTGGGGCTATTTGCCTTGGAGAAGAGACAAATGGTCAAATTTTGTGAACTGAAAGCTAGATCAACTGCTTCTACACTTTGGCTCTATTCTGCAGAAAATACTTTAATTGGAATTGCAACATTATAGAAGGTGGAATGAGAAGCATTATTAATTATACTGAGAAATTCAATTCCAGATGTTCACATAAATGTGTGACTTCAGCATGGTTTGCGGAGCATCATACATTCAATATGGATAGGAAGAAGACATAGAAGTAGCATTCTAAAAGTCCATATTAGAAAGAATTTAAATAGCATGCTTGTGGTAAAGGGTGATTGTAAGTCTTCAGAGTTACAGAGGAGAAACTATCAGAATTTTGCACCTTCTTCTTTGAAACCTTTGATGTGGAGTATCTCTGGAGATTAACTGTCTGTCTGGTCAGTGAAGTGGTTGAGTCCCTGGTATGTGTATTTGCTGAGTTCTGCTGAGTAGAGCCATTTCTCTGAGATCAGACTGCATAAGAATTAGTGTGTTATCAGGAGCAGTGACAGTGTTAGATTGATTTTGTAAAAACAGAATCCCAAAACTGAGGTAAACATGTACATGGTAATTGAAAGGTGTTGGTATTGCTTCATTTAATTAACTTTGCAATTGGAAACAGCTTAATACTATTTTCTTTTCTTTAAGGAATACCCCCAATGAGTGGAACTGGCACACTTCAGATATACTTGCTGGACATCAATGATAATGCCCCCCAAGTGCATCCAAAAGAAGCCACAACTTGTGAAACATTGCAGCCTAATGCTATCAACATCACTGCTGTAGACCCTGACATAGATCCAAATGCAGGCCCGTTCGCCTTTGAGCTGCCTGACACACCTGCTAGTATTAAGAGGAATTGGACCATTGTTCGAATTAGTGGTAATTAACATTATAGAAATTGTAATAATTTTTTAAAACTATGTCTTCCTGTATTTTACTTTGGTTTATTTGCTTTTTCACAACACACATGAATTTGGTTAATAGGAACAGAAAAGCATCTTAGTGTGAGTTCCCCAAAAAACAGGAAATTTTAAGAAAAAAAACAGGGTAACAGACTCTTCTGGATTACTGTGAACATGAGTGTCATTTAGTAGTTTCAGCACAAAGTTAACACAGAGCTCAAAGATGAGCCATTTTTGGCAATACTATTTTAAACCCCTATGAGAAGTACATTACTTTTTAACAAGTACCTTGTTTTCACACACAGGTGATCACGCCCAGCTCTCCTTAAGAATCAGGTTCCTTGAGGCCGGTATCTACGATGTGCCCATAGTAATTACAGATTCTGGAAATCCACATGCATCTAGCACTTCCTTGCTGAAAGTGAAAGTTTGCCAATGTGACATAAATGGAGATTGCACTGACGTTGACCGTATCGTTGGTGCGGGGCTGGGCACCGGTGCCATCATTGCAATTCTGCTTTGTATCATCATCTTGCTCAGTGAGTAGATAGCTCTCTTAATCCTGACTCCTTTATTCTTCTTTTGCAAGTACAATCTTACGTTTAAGTCTCAGGTACCTTGACAAAGAAGGGGAGTTATCAAAGACTCAGGAATTGTTGCTGCATGGTGGTTTGGACAAGTGTGAAGAGTTCCTGATAGTACAGGATTTGGACTCTGTATAACTGTATACAGTATAATTAGCACTTGCCTGGCAGTCAAGCCCCCACAGTGAGTTTGTGAAAGAGAATAATACCCGTGGGTGGAATGTTATGTCAGTGAGTGACCAGGTTTAAGATGTGATTAGTCCCCAGACATCTAATCTCTCTTGTGCTGCTTGGTATTGTGTGATTTGATGCCACTCACAGCAAGTAACAGTGTTTTTAAGGAGTTCTCTGGTGTTAGTAATGTTGCTCTTCAGATTAATTAAAGTTGGATGATTTTGGAAAGTAATACATCACAGCCCTTCACATAAGGCCCAACAGAAAGGCAGCTAGACAGGAACAAAGATGTGTATGTTTAAGTACTGCATAAAGCTATGCTAATATTTTATTTTGTGTCAAGTGCATTCAGTAAGGGGAATGACTAAACATCATGACTAAGTGTCTGTCCAGTGTAGTAAATTAGATGCTAGTGCTCCTCCACATTATAGTTTACTGATTTCCAATTGTGGTGGAACACAAGAAAAGGATTAGCCTGTCCATAGTATACTGTGCACCAGCCTAGAACATAGAAAATTATGGAAAGAAGTAATCTTTAAAAAAATATATTTTAGCCTAGCTAAGCCCATGACTGTGCACAAGTGCAAAGTAGAATTGTTCCCTTGATACAAAATACTTCTAAAATGGTAAGTATTCATTCAACAGAGCCTTATTGAAGGAGAGATTCCTTTCTGAATCTAGTGGTTTGTGAAGCATAATCTGTCCTAATTCTTTCCTTGACAAGTTTATTTTGCAGATGTGGAATGGATTTATGACTTACAACCTTGAATATGTGATTGATTTCCAAATCAGTTGCCTATAGAGGCCTGAGTTTAAACATCTCTTGCTTAAGCTGTCTCCTGTCAGATTTTTCATTTTAAAAAACTGTAACTTATCCAGAACAGTCAAATCCAACTTTCTTGGCTGCCTTTTTTTTTTTTTTTTTGTTAAATCTTGGTGTTAAATTTATACAGTTTTCCATGGCCTTGTATCAGAATCAAGACATGATTTTGTGTCTTCCATTTTTGTATTGCAGTTTTAGTTTTAATGTTCGTAGTATGGATGAAACGTCGTGATAAAGAGCGTCAGGCAAAGCAGCTCTTGATTGATCCTGAAGATGATGTGAGGGACAACATTCTGAAATATGATGAAGAAGGGGGTGGAGAAGAAGATCAGGTAAGGAATGATTAGTAGTTTTTATGCATAGATTTGTACTTCACTGCACTTGATCTGTCTTGTTTCCATCGACATATTATGATAGGTAGCTAATTTTTACATTAAATACTGAAGGCAATAAGTGATATTTTCAAAACTTCAAATAAAACATTGCTTTCTCATGTTGTTTTTTTTTTTTTTGCAGTTTCAGATATAGCAGTAGCTTGCCACTTGGTTAAGATGTAAAACCAATATCTTGTCCTGTTACAGCATTCTGATCAGATTCCAGCCAAGGCTGTTATATTTAAGTGAGAGTTAAAATCCATTCTCATTTATGTCTGTAAACTTTCTTCCTTCCCTGTCTGGGATCCTGTTATACAGAATCACCAGCTCAGAGTGTCTAATAGTGTCTAATCCAAATATGACCCTTTCTTGATGGTGGATGAATGCCTTTCTAGATATAGAGTAATGTTGGCTAGTGGCAGATTGGCCACCACTGGGATTTCAAGCTTGGAAAGTATTTAGGTTTCAAGTAGCTGTCAGGCCACATCTGTGTTTATTCAGGTGCCATATGCATTTACTCTCCTGTCACCTCTGGTTGAACCACTGCTGATATGTCAGAGGACTAGGAGTGATGTTTACATGCTAAGAATAGCTTCTTTTTCCCCTGTCTAGTGTGATTTCCTTACTTCAGAGGCGTTTTTTATTAAGTGCTTTATGAACATGACAAACAGTAGATTTATGCAAATTAGGGGTAGAAGTAAGTGTAATAATTACAAAGAGAACAGTGCGTATAGTAGAGCATAAGAAATTTTCCAGTTGAAAGCCTTGAAAAATTAAGTATAGTTCTGCCACATATCCCTGTCATCTGGCACTTGGGTTATTTGAAAAGTGTCTCACTTCACAGGCACAAACTTTTACAGTTTCTTCTGCTCATCTGTTTGTATGTCTGAAATTTGTGTTCCCCTTAGTAATTTCCATGCTTCCTGCATTTCCCCAAGTACTGTTCCTACTTCCTGACTCTTCTGCATAATCTTCCTTTTAAGCAGTTTGCAGAGGAAACTTCAGTTTATTCACTTTTGGAAAATTGCTTATGTTGTTAAATAAAGTGAAAACAACCCTTTGAGTCTATGCATATATGCCAGTTGTTTGTACGTAGTTTGAGTACAAGAACTGCATCCTGTTTGTGCATCTGTTACTGTTCAAGAGAGTTACAAGTCTTTTTAAAAAATTAAGAAAACTCAGTGCTATGAGAATGAATGTTTCAGTTCACATATCCCCAGCTCTTGTTTGCCCAGAATTCCCCAGAGGATCTGTTCAGCAATTGCCATGGAGTTTTGATTTTTAATTATTGTCCACACAGCCCTCATAACAAAGTAAGATTCTCTGAGTATATTCTACTGGGAAGTCATAGGTGATGCTAGGATAGTGTTGGGAGAGATTGTGCTGCAGATCAGAAACTTCAAGCATCGTAACAGTTCACAATGATAGTAGAATAGAAATGGCTCTGAAGCCTTTCCTCTGCCCATCTTGTAGTGTTCTCCTCCCAAGTGGAAGTGCTGTCTTTGTGAGAGGTATAGTTAGGATAGTGTGGCAGGAGGTAACATTCCATGAATGCCGTAGAGATTAGCATGATGTAAACCATCCATAAACGAAAGCTTTCACCAGCAGTTAATGAGCATAGTGCAGGCAATGAAAGGAAAAACTGCCAGTGGGTGGAGTAGCAATAAAATAGTAAGAAATGTGAAATTAGGATAATTTCTTCACACAGTGAGCATAGAAAGTACCTAGATACAGAGAGATTTAAGGACTTTACAAAAGATTGAATGAGGTTTAGCCACAGAAACAATACTTACTTTCTTAAGGCAATTTTAAAGCCACTATTGCAATTTAATTATCTTTGCTGCCAACCATGTTCAGGTACACTGGTTGCTTTCCTGAGCCATTGAGCAGTAGACCAGTTTCTGAGGGTCTAAAACATCTTTAAACACTCCAAATGGAACTGACATGTCAGGAAAAAGAAAGTAAAAGCTCATACAAAGTATAACAAGCTTTTATAACTACTTCTGTAGTTTTAGACCACTACTAGGACAAAAAAAAAGGGATAGATTCTACCATCACTTCAAAGCTAGGAATTCATTCCTGTCCAGAATGGCTGAAGAAAGAGAGCACAATCTTTTCACGTAGGCACTTATTTTAGTATCTACAGTGGATGATGTAAGTAAGTTCTGTCTCGCTTTTCAGGGAGGTTATTTTACTTTATTTTTGTTTGACATTTTGTAAAATCTAAATTCTGCCTTGCTTAACTGGATGATAATAATTTTTAGGTTTGTTTCTTCTTGATTCCCTCCTGGCCCCTCTTTACCTCCTATGCCCAGGGGAAAGAGGGAAGATTGTATTTCATTGGGTTTTATTTGGTTTTGCACGCATTTTATGTGAGATTTAAGAGCTTGGAATGCAAAGCTTTTCAAATGTCTTAACAAGTTTCCTACAAGTAGTAATCTCATTTTTGCAAACTGTGACTTAGCAAAATACTGCATAAGCAAACCTGTATGCAGAACATTGTGGCCAAATGGTATTAGCTGTAAAGATCTCTGCATTTTTGTCAAAGTTAAGGAAAGCATTCAGTTGTGAAAGTTAAAAGTGTTCTAAAAAGCATGGGACTGGCATCAAAAATGTATTTTCAGAATGAGGCCTCACAGGATAAAACTGCCACTGTTCTGTTAAAATCAAGAAAAATTATTTAATGTCAATCTTGGATTCAGAAGCCATCAGCAAATGTCAAAGGAAAATGCTCTGTCTCAATATTTACTTATATTTTATGGTGCACTGTCCCCAGAATGCACTGTCCCCTAAACCCTCAGGACTGACTTAAACAAGCAGCTTCAGTGGAAGGCAGTACACAAGGTAACTTAAACACCAAGCCATCCAACCCAGAACACATCTCATGCGGTGAAATAAAAGGAATGCTCAAAGCTTCTTGTGAATCTTAGTGAAAACAATATTTTAAAAGCCTCAGACATTTTCATGATTGTTACCATTGCTTCTGTTTATAGCCAGCAAATTACTTTCTAAAATCACATGCTTTTCTAGATGAATACTTAAAAGATTTTTTCCCTGTGTGGCCTCATATTTCCCAGGTGCTATGGGAACCTGAATATATGGCTGGTAGAGCTTGAAGATGAGGGATAGAACTTAGGATGCTCTGTATCCTGAATGAAATTACTTTTAAACTTGTGATTTTTCTGTTAAAGTAATTTATTTATTTGAGAGGTTTTATTTATTTATTTTGAAGCTATGCATTTGGGTTTCCCTAGCTGTCATGGCAGACCTAGAAACATCTAAAGCATGTTCAGCATGTTCCTTTCAACCTCTTTGTACGTTCTATCTGAGTAATGTCTCCCATAACAAATTTGATGAGTTCAAATTCCAGCTAGTTCCTCTGAGTCATAGCAACTGCCAGAAACAAGGTGGAATTCCTGTTTGGTTTTGTTTGTGTGGGTTTTTTCTCCTGTGCTAGCAATTCCAAGGAATTATGATATGAAATCTGCAATAAAAGAGCAGTTTATTCCATCATGAACGTCTTCTGTTAATCCCATCTGGTGCCATCTTGGCCAGCTTTGTTCACTCTGACAGATTGTTTGTAAAGAAATTGAGGATCCTGAGTGATTTATAGTCTTCCTCTAGCCTGATGTTGTGTGATCTCCACAGCATTTCAGAAAACTGCTTGTAATTCTCTTAAGCCAGAAAAGCTTTTGATCTGTGGGTCATAACTGAAGTCAGTGTGCTCACCACTAAAAAGCGTTGTCAAGACTGGAAATGTTCTGGACTTTCTTCACCTAAACCTGTGTTTCTCAGGAAAGTGGGCTGAAAAACAAGCTCCAAAAGCTGTACAGCACTACTGTTGTTCCAGGCAGAAACTCTTTCTTGTTTTTTTAGAAGATCGCTTTACTAGCAGAAATTGGGGGTAAGGGAGGAATGAAAGGAGGCAAAGGTATTTCAGATAAAGACTTGGATTCTTCTCAGGATTTTGTTCCCTATTTTCTAATTCTAATAGTTTAGCTACCTGTCTTACAGGAGGTGGGCCATAAGAGACTTTGAGACAGCATCATTCCACAGAAGTCAGTGGGACTGGTTTGGGGTGGGGAGAAGCATTGTTCATTTTATGGTTAGTTTTGCGGTTTTTTGTTAAACCTTAATTTTGGGGTTTGTTGGTTTTGTTGGTTTTTTTTTTCCTAAAATTAATCTTAAACTCATTGAAGTGGGGGACAGTATGGTTTGTTATATTCTGAAACAGATGTGCCTAGTCAAGGTTCAAACTATGAAACTGGTAGTGACTGTCTTTATTATTAATGGACACGTGATCTAGAGCTTGTAGTTGTTTAGCAAATTGGGAGGTGTGAGGTCCAAATGACGAATGTTCTCCACTGATACAATGTGCTGTGAACTCGTAACACCATTCTCAGTTCTAGATACGAAAACATGCTGTTGGCTGAGTATTAAAGCACTTAGCGTGTATATGCAGCGTAATTCATGCATATAGCACATCACAACCCATATGAATCACTAGTTCATTTTCATCACATATCTCAGGTCATTATTTGTGTGACTTCAGTCAAGGCACTTGACTGGGATATGTGCAGCATATGTCAGCCTGATTTTTTTCATTTAATTGCTTTTGCATACATCTCAGTGCACAAGATGATGCTCTCCTCTCCTTTGAGCTCATTTCTATAATGTTTTCTGAATTTTAGTTGTACTTGCTCATGCAGGTGGTCCTGTTAGAGCAAGTTGCCCAAGCAAGTGTATGCTTTGAAAGTATTGCAGATGAGCTGTTTTGAACATGTATGTTAATCTAACCCTCAAATCTCTTCAGCACAAAAGTTTCCAATGCAATGATTTTACTATAGTCAAAGTAGTTTTCCTTCTGGGGGTTCTGTGTGGTTCTTCCTCTGTCACTTCTTTTTTCTAGCATTAGTCAATAGCTTGCTTTTTGTCATGTTTTATTGCATGTTTGTGTAAAGAAAGAAAATGGTAGCATTTATTTTAATGGTGTTAATAGCATTAAAAAATAAAAGCAGAATGGTTTATCGTTATGTGTACAGGATTTAAATTCTAAACATAAATTGCTTCTTTATAGAAAGGGTAGCTTTGTTCCAGCATTTGTGTGTCATAGATAAAACTAAATTAAGTAATCCTTCCGAATTTGTGTGGGTTATTTTTTTTTCTTACTGTCATAACTTTCTGTATGCCTACATTTTAAGATGACATTAGTCATCTGTAGTGGATCTTGTTATAACTTCTGTTATAAACGTGTTAATGGTCCTTACCTACTTGATAAACTTCATAAATCCATCCGATGATACTTTGTTTTTCATCACCCCCTCTGAGTGTTATTCAGATCATTTACTCTCACTAACTTCTATTTTGAATTACATTAAGAATGGCACATGTTTTATGTTCAGAAGTTTTACAGGTAATGAATGAAATAAAAGTTGCTAAGGTATTACCTATGAATGTACGATACTATAATTAAAAGGTAGTTATTTTGGATATTGTGTTTGCTTACTAAGCCATTAACTTGACTTTTTTGAATGAGTGACTCATACAGTGCTTGTGTGGAGGAGCTCCTGTTATTCTTTTGTGAATCTTTATCTCATCATATGAAAAGTAATGTTTCCATAATTCCATTACAAAATTGTTTTGTTTTATCATATCTAGGACCTTTGCCTGTTACTGTGTTTTATGGGCAGCTGGAGTTTAACTTTCACCTTTTTTATTATTCAAAAAGATAAGCTAGCATCTTGGTTATCTTAAAAATTATTAACTTGTAATACTCCTGATGCATCCATAATAAAAATAAATGGGAAAAGCAATACGGCAGAAACTAATCTAAAAGGGAGTAGCAAATAGAGAGCAACTGTTGGTGCAGGTATTTTAAGTGCCTCCCACCTACATCCTACATCAAGTCAGTCCTCTATGCTTTGCTTTTCTTGAAGTCCCCATTATTTCAGCAAATGTAAGATTTAGGGTGGGTTGGAGCATTTTGTAGCATTTGAGCAATATTTAAGTGCTATTTCCTAATAGTTTTTTGGGGTGATGTTTGGTTGGTGTGGAGGGAGAATGGTAAGATACAGCAGGATTGGTTTTCACTTCCTTTGTTTTTAAAATACCTCAGTGGGAACATTCAGCTGTAAAATATTTCTTCCCTTGCTTCCAGATCCCATTTCTATCTTGGAGTAGACAGTAATTGTCTTTGGAACACAAAGGCAAAGCAGAGCACATGTTTTATCCATAGGTACTTCAAGTCATAATTCTCTTTCAAAAACTAAAAAAAGAGTTTATGCCAAGGCATTACCCTGTAAAAGGGGCAGGTGAAATGCAAATCTCTGCCAATGTTGCTTTACCTGCACTTAAGCCACTGCAGCTCGTTGTGTTCAGTGAATGATATCATCAGATTAAGTGATCTGATGATGATTAAGTTGATTATTTCTTGTATGAGGATAGATCTGAACTTTCATATTTCTTTTCAAAGGCTGCATCCTTTGAGAATGAGAAACAGGTATACGTTTTTGTTATATTACCCATATGTCCAGGCCATTGTTCATACCTACCCAAAGCTTAAGTTCTGTAGAAGGTAATAACCCAAGTCACCCCTAGAAGTATATAACACAGTTCCATGAGCAGCCAGGAAATAAAGAGCTCTGAGATAACGAGAAACCAGATTCGTAGGTCATTAATGAACGTCAGTCAGATTTCAGGTACTAGGCTGTTGTAGTGGAAAGCTCAATTTAGACGTAATATATTATGATATTTTCAGAGTTTTCCTGTGTCAGAAAAAGTCAGTCCTGTTTATGCATAGCATTTTATAGTTTTAGTAGGTTGCAATTTTGTTCCGTTGTTTGCAGTTCTGCTTGTTAATGTTCCAATATACATTCATATAAGGCAAGTTCAGTTGCTGTAAGAATTTTTACTTTTAAGTTTTTTGTCCAAGTAAATATTCTAATTTAGAACAGCTAAACTAGGAGAAAAAAAATAAGGCTGTATAAAACTAGAAGTTTCTGAGAATTCTTTTTTCCTGGTCTATCGCCTCTTTTTTTTTCAGAGATTGTTGGATCTGATAACTTAGCAGTCAGAAAATGAGTTACTTTTAAAAAAAAACCTCTCCTGCTATAACTGATGACTGCTGTATGAGGGATTATTATGCAGGTGCTGTTCAGTGAATGGCTGCCTTGCCCAAGAGGAAGTTGTTTAAGGAAAAGATTTTGACGGCTGCATTAGATTGTTTATTGGTGATTACAAAGGAATATAAAATGGCCTTTTCTTCTGTTCAAGTTGCCATACTTGGATTGTGGTTTCAACTACTGTGTAGATGTTCTTTAAAGAAGTGCTTTTGGGGTTTCTAGACACTTGCACATCATATCTGGTAATGCAGTTAATTTATAGGGCTTGTCTAGCTGATTTTGACATTTAGCACTGTCTCACTGAGATCTCATGTTTCAGGAGTGTAAGGTGTGAACTAGTAATGGTTAAGTCTGCTTGAAGTTGTCTTGAACTCTAAGTGAAACTAATAAGGTCAACGTAATCAACTTGGAGGGGAAGGGCTTAGTAGGGTTTTGTAGAGCATTTTTTCGACATGCATCGATTTCACAAGATGCAACTTCTGATAAAACGCCTTTTTAGTTATTCTGTTTTATTGTTTTATTTTATTTTTATTTAAAACAACCAGAAGTTTTTCTGTTTCAGTACAGATGTCAAGGTTTTTTTCAGCAAGGACAAATAGTGATGCCAGAGATGCTAACCAAAGAGACAGAAGTGCCAGTGGTTGCATCAAGAGACTTACATTGCTCAAAGCTGTTTAGCTGGTTGTCCCACCCTACCCCAGCATGTCTTTTTCTGATATAACACTTTTCCATTTAGCTGTTAACTGTCTTAATAAACTCTACTTGAGGTTAACCTTAAAGTCTTTTCAGAAGCTTTGGGTAATATGGGAAAAGTTTTCCCTCTTTTCTATCTGTGAAAGCAGCACTGAGTGAAGAGATGGAACTTCAACAACCCTAAAGAGCTTATACCCTGGCACTTTAAAACATTTTTCCTTCTTTTACTTTGCAATAATTGAATAGAATTGACTTCAGACAGAATGTTGAAACAGCTGGAGCCATTGCATGGTGCTGTGTTTGCCTGGCACTAAACCAGTTTGGGGAGATGGTGGATGACTTGGCCATACACAACTGATGTACAGCTAGTATTGATTTTAATGATACGAGGGGGTTGAGAGTCTTGGGTAATAAGTACAATAGATCTTCTCTTCCTGTCTGGACACTTAACAGACCTGAGAAAAGTATTTCCTCTGAAAGCTAAATGGCGGTGTCATAAATTACCCTAGAAAAGAAAACAAAAGTGGGAGTCCATGTAAGGACATATTCTGCACTGCTGTTACCTTGGGGATGGCAATTTTTGCTTTCTTTTTAGCTATTAGAGCCTGGATATGTCTCAAAACTATAAATACACACAAAAGGATGCCCTTAAGTATGAAGATACTAGACTGACTAACTTGATTCATTTTACATTTCTGTATGACCACTAACCAGAATTTGGTACGTATGTGTGTGGGTGGAAAAAAACGTTTTGTAGATTTGAAATGACCAAAGAGCTTCTTCTGGTTTTTGTATGTTGTTAGTTTAAACTATTCCAGTTTGAACTCCTTTGTAATGAAATGCTTAGAATTGGAAAAAAAAGCGTTTTTCATTTTTTCCTGTTGGTGTTTTTCACCTTTATCTCTTGGGTGGGTATGAAAAGTACTTGCATTACATATTTATAAATTCTAAAAAGTACATTCTTCTCTGTTTGATAGGATTTTCTGATAGCATGTCTCTAAACTATTTTGATTTATTTTATGTATAAAAAGGAAAAGGATAAAAAGTTCTGTTCTGTTTACTTTTCTCCGATTCATACTGCTTCCTGGAGATCTCTTATTATTCTGTTTGGTACATGAAGTACCGAAGGGTAGGAGTTACAGCTCTGCCCCAAGGAACTTGTAATCTAATTAAAGCATATGAAACTGCGTTCTCAGATCTCAGTGGAGCTGTTCCACCTTTTTGACTATGTATTTGTGTGCAGTCATCTGAGGACCTAGGTAACAAATTAGAAGGTGTAGAGGATTTGATAATCAGTTACTATTCTCACCACAAACTACCATCACTGCTGCCAACAGACTTCTGTTGAAGAGTCTAGGTTTGGGGTTGCAGTAGGTCATACTCTGAAAAAGGACCTACATCTCATGAGGTAACAGCAGAGGTAAAAGCTTGCATTCCTTGCTTTGGAAGCCAGTAAGGAACTAATAAAAATCTGATTGTCTGCAAAGATGACTTCCAGTAAGTTGTGATTATAAATAAGATTTTTACCAGAACAGTACTGTTGAAAAATGGATATTGATGGTTGATAAAGTAGCTTTTTTAGGATGCTTTTTAACTGCTTGGATTATTTGTGGGGCAGAGTTTCTGGCATATGGTGGAGTTGGCACAAGCCTCCATCCACTGATAGTTCTTGAATAGCACCTAGAGCATGACTGCCTTCTAGATATGACAACAGTGAGGGCACAGGTGAGTGACAGTGCTGAAGTGCATCATACTGTGCAAAGAGAATTAAGGTGAATCTATCTTAAATGGATAAACATTGTTCTAATTAAATTTTTTTATATACATACATATTGCTTACTGGAATTCATAGTTTGAAACTGTGGCATCCAAGTACTTAAGAAACAGATTCATGAGTAATCTCTGGAAAGTGCTTAGAATTAAGGCCAAATCTGAGGAGCTTTGTACTTCTTATGACATTTTTCCCTCTTTGGCTTTTATATTAGGGAAGCCACATGAAATCAGCAAGGAGTCTTAAATTCATTCTTTGAAGGTATTAGAAAAGACTGCAGAGCACTGTGCTTGCCTTTTGCTCAGAATGTATTGTATTTATTTTCTTAGGAAAATAAGTGTTGGCTTTGGCATCTTTGCTCTATGCAGTAAATCATTGTTACTAGGTAAAGTGTTTAGCTTTTAATAGTACTACTCAAATCCTGGCTTCTCAATGGAAAGCTTACAAGAAGCTCTACAAATCTGATGGAATAAAATCAAAATGGTAGATTCAGGGAGTATAAATCAGATAACATCCTCTTGGTATGCAAATAACAATGTTACTGACTTATTCTCAGTAAGCATTGCAATCCTGAAAATAGGACTTCTAGTGAAATGATACTTTGCATTTTCCCTTTTTTCCTCTTCATTTTCCCCCTGACAGATATGGTTTGAAATTCTGCTAATGTGCTGGTTTTGTTTCATATTTTGCAGGATTATGACTTGAGCCAGCTCCAGCAGCCTGATACTGTGGAACCAGATGCTATCAAACCTGTTGGAATCAGACGTCTTGATGAAAGGCCAATCCATGCAGAACCTCAGTATCCAGTCAGATCAGCTGCTCCTCATCCTGGAGACATTGGGGACTTCATTAATGAGGTAGAGGAGTGAAAAAGAGTTTCCTCCTAAGATCTGATAAGCTTTTATATTTTATTTATTCTACTCCGCATGAGTAGCTGTTATGTTAGAACATAATAACTTTTTAAAACATCCTTAGACAATTAAAATTGTCTTGCTAGACAGAAGTAAATATATTCTTTTAGAGTGCAGGCAAATTTAATTAACTTGTTTAAACAGAAAGGGAAGATACATCAATTAACTTCTGTACATTTGTATTAATTGTATTCATAATATGTTATCAGCTGCAACCACAATATCTTCAAGCAGGATTATTCAGTGGGTTCCAAGTAATAAACAGACTAACAAAATTATAGTATAGCCTAAATTCATTTATTAATTCACAGTAATTTAATCATGGAAGAAGTTCATTTTCATTCTCCTCATACATTACCCTCTGAATCCAGATAATAGTTGAAATTTAGTACCTTCAATAAGACCAAAAGAATCCATCAAATACGATTAGTAAGCAGGGCAACTAAATTAAATGTTATGTAAGTGCTTTTAATACTACTTGTCTTGTCATAGAGCTTTCAAAGATTTTGCATTATTTCTGATTCTTTAATCTATTAAAGGTAAATGTAATTAAGATTCAGACTATACCAGATTACTCACAGTTCTCAAAAAAATGCTTTTACAAATATTTGTTTCATTATTTGTATCATTGATCAGTCTTAAATTATTGGTGGTGTGGTACATAGGATGGAATGTGTTCTTGTGCTTGCTGGTTGTAGAAAAAGAATGCTAAGCCAAAATTTACCACTGTTTTTTACTGTATTCTGTAGGTGAATAATAGTTAATTTTCTCTAGTTTTCTGCAGTTGCTTCCTTGGCAATTAGACTTGGACACATATTGCAGAAGTGTTTCTGCCAACGTGTTTATTCTTGTTTGCCTTGAGGAAAAATCAGGCTAATATACTAAAGTCTTCTGTGTTAGAAAGCTGCAGAAAATGGTGTTTGCCCCTTTTATGGTATAGAGTAATACAATTTTAAAAAAACCTATAGGAAATTGACTAGCAGGAAATGTACAAATACTCTTTTAAGACATTATATTTTGAGAGTCTTTGGGTTTTTACATGCCTTACCTTTCTAAATATTGCAGTTATAATTGGCTCTAGAAAATAGTGGAGACATTGGACAAAAAAAGGCCCACATATTGGGACAAGGCAGCGTACGCACAAGAAATTCCTTGTGCTTCCTCATCTTTTTCCAAACAGAGATTCCCATGCTGTTCTTACAGAGCTGTGACCAGACACTGCCCACCTGGCAGGCAATGGCAAAGAACACTGGTTTTTCTTGTTCTCAAAGTGGCTGTCAAGCTCTGTTTCAGAGCAAAGGCAAGGAATGGTGTGATTCTCTGGAAAGCCAGAAAGGAGCCAGAGTTTGCCTGGCCTCCTACAATTTTTAAATTACTTAGCAAGCTGTTTCTGCAGTATTATTTTTCAGTAGGTTATCGCTCTTGAAGGCGAGGCCATCAGTGTGTACACCTGGCACTGAAGAAACAATACTTTCTGTCTCGGTTTAACCCACTATGTTCATATTGCAGTGCAGACAAGTGTGCAGTAATTTCCTTCCTGATGTCTACTGTATTATATCAGTATCTCCCTTTATGCTTCCCCTTGCCATCCACCAAAAAAGAAAGCTTCTCTCAGCTATTCATACACAGTAAAATAATTAATGTCATTGACTCTAAGATAAACCTTGGAAATACATTTGAGGTTAAAGAAAACATGGCAATTTTCTTGTCTGCAAGTTAGCTCAGAATTAATTTTATCCTCTCATTGAAAAAAACTATATGAGACAGTTTCTGTGTTTTAAGCATTATATATTTAGCTTCTCCACTTCATGAGATATTTCTTTCTTAGGATTTCACAGCAATGTATCATTTTACTGTGGGACATTTCACCTAAAGTTCTCTACAGCAGACAGTAGCCACCCAAAAGTTGTCCATGCTCTGTTTTACCAGAAGTCTGAGCAAAATGGGTAGTTTATTTCTCTAAAATAGTGTCATCTTAATTTGTGTCTCATGTTAAAATTTTCCATTGCAAATGTGATTCTAAAATGTCTGTTGGGTGTGAGAGGAAAGTAGGTCTTTCACAGTACTATTCACTATTATAGTTACATTACAGAATTACCAGTATCTAGAGCATAAACAATTCAGATTGCACAGGTTTTCAGACTCACTTCAGAGAATTCCCCCTGCAGTCCTGGTAAAGTTACACCCAAACAATTTGGTAAGTTTCTTGCAGTTTTACTTGAATTAAATGAAAGAAATATCTCAAGTAAAACCTGTACCAGATGTTTCTTAGGGCACTTCATACAGAAGATAGGCTGAGCTGTAAAAACAACACAGCAAGATAACAAAGAGCAAAGTTCGTATCTCTCTGCATCCAACTTCATTATTATTAGATGTAATTTTTTCTTTGGGCATTTCTAAACCAAACCACCTACAAAACTAGCCCAGTCCCTAGCTGAGCAAGGAGAGGCTGCCTTTGAGTTGTCAGTACCTCTGTAGCAAAGTCTGCATTTACCGCCTTGGTTTGAAAAGATGCAACATTCTGGAGATCAGTCTGCTCTTTTGGAGGACTTGACCCTGTTACTAGAGATGCTGCTCAGTTTGATCGTTTGGAATGCTGATCCATGTGTGGGAATTTAATTTAGTCTGTTGAATGCTCACCAGGACATCAGACACACAGCCAGCATTGTTCAGATTAGCCTCTGAATTTCTCCAGCCTCCGACAAAAAAGAAGGTCATTGATTTCAGTTATTGCAGGGTTTAGCTACCATTGCCAAGCAAGCATGTTGGGGTTTTTTTCGTATTATTTTTATTACAGAGTCATAAAACAAAAAGTGAAAAAGACTTAGTGGATAATTTGGGATTTTTTTGGTTTTAACAGTACTCTGTTCCTCCTTGTATACTATTTTCTAGCTGTCATCCATTATGTTAAATCTACTTAACTCAGTGAGTACTCATAAGAGTATTTTGTAGTGTTCTAATGACTTCTCAGTTGAAAAACAAGTTACAAGTATGATAAAAAGTTATGTGTTTTTTATTACACTTAGAAAGTTGAGATAATATATACAGAGCTATGAACCAACTAAAACAAGAAGGTTCCAGAGGTGTCTTCTAGTCAAAATATGTTTTGCAGGCATCAGCTAAATGACCTCAGGGACTTCCTTGTTTTGTCTGTTTCAATGGATAGATGAATCTCTAATTTAAGAGGGGAAGGGAAAAACCTCCTTTTCTTCCAGTCCAGTGTACAAACAAGTCAGTGAAATAAGTCATGTGTTATTAAGAATCCTCTATAGACCTTGTTTTTCATTTTGAGCCTTTTAAAGCATAACCTGCAGAGTGTGTAGCATAATTAACACTTAGAATAGTCAGGATTTGCAGGACAGTGTAAATTAGGCCTCTTTGACGTAGCTTTGTTAATCCTGTTTTCAAGAACCACCTATACTGTCCCTAGAAATTTCAAGCAAATTACATTGTGGTGGACAGTTTGTGGCTAAGAATATGTTTATAATCAATAGAGGACATAGCCTGAGATAAACTAAATTTAAAATACGAACTAAAGGTCTCATCCCATGAGTACAGGGAGGACCCTCAATTCATTCTTAGTAAATGGTTATTGATACAGCGCACCTCCACACAGAATAGAGTCTCTTGGTGTTTTCTGTTTTCTTTTATCAAGTAAAAAAATTATTTCAGATATAAACCATTTTTATGTATTTCCCTAGAGGACTCTGCCCTTCCTTTCCTTCTCATCAAAAGTCTGATGAATTTGATTAAGTAGTAGGATTAATGAAAAGCATCAGATTTTTTAATGTTTCCTGTTAATTCAAGATTTGAAGGGTTTGCTTTCATTTGATTTGAGAGAAATTGAGAATGCTACACATGCTAAGGCAAGTATAACTTGCACTGTATCTTCTCCCATTCTATACCTTATCTCCTTTTTAGTGAAAGTTGCTATAATAAATATAAAAAATGAAAAGGAAGAAAGTGAGGTTGCTGCCGTAGGTCTCAAGCTAACCTTTGTGTTGCCATGGCTCTCTTGTGACTGCTTGTTGTGCACTGGTGGTATAACAAATGCAAAGAAAGGTGACTTAGTTCACTATCCCAACAGGTTCCCCTGCTCCTGAGTAATTGCCCCAGAAATTTATTGTTGAATGAGCTTCTCTCTCTAGTAAAAGTTTTGGATTTTCAGATCAGGAAACTGTAAACCGAGTAACTCTTAACAACTCTGCTGCTGTGATATTCTTGAACACATCTGGCAAAAACTGAGATCTCTCTTCAGAAGTGGCTGACAACACCATGGCAGCAAAATCAGTAGAAACCACTCCATTTGTTGCCTTTTCAGTTGTGCAGATACAGAACGTTGTGATATCACCCTCTGAAAAGAATGGCACAATAAACAAAAAATGTGGCAATACTGAAACCAAAGGGAGCTTCATAAGCTGATATGACTGCCAGAGCTGGCAGACATGCTGTAGAACCCAACAGCAAAACACAGCAGTAGACCAGGTATGTTCAAAGAATAGGCTTAGAACAGGGGAAAGTGAAAACATCACAGTTTTTCTTTCTTTGGTATATAACTTGCCACACAAATATAGTAGAAAGCTTAGTTGTCATTTGAAGAGTTAGACACTAAGCTCAGTCCTTACACTATCTAAAGAATCTGAGGAATTTTTAACCAGAAGTTAAGGGCAAATGTCAGTGTAACTTGTGCTGTGTGATTGAATCAATACCTCCATAACAAGACCTGTAGCTACGTTCCCTGAATGAAATGCATATTATACCTCTGGCGCAACCTTTGAAACAGTGAATTTGTTAGTGAGATCCTATCTTGTGAGTAGCTCAAACCAGTTTCCTTTTTAAATGCTATCATGATACCAACAGCAAATTGAAAAAATAAATTACAACTTCCCCTTTGGAAGACCATATAGAAAGAGGCTGACTTCTGTCTTGCCATGGATGGCTGATAGGTATCAGAATTTCTGCAGTGATGTAGGAAAATAGGTTTTTTCAGTGATTTTTTAAAATAAATTGTTATCCTGTGGCTGGCTGGCTGTTAGTAGGCAAAACTGCAGGAAAACAGCATTTCTTCTCCAAACCAACTTTCTAAATGACTTTCACACACGGATACCTGGAATTCATACTTCAGCACTCCTTAACCTCAAGTGGTATATTTATTATTCTCCCCTGTCACCTGTGTTCGAAAAGCATGGGTGTCTGTCACCACAGGCAGGCTTAAGGAATGATGTAGGTACCATAAGGCCGTTTACTACCCAAGAAGTAAAGTTGCATTTGTACTTAGCAGCAGAAATTGAGAGAAAGCCTTAGAACCATTTGTGGCTTTGAAGCTGGATAAGGGAAATCTTCCAACAGTTGCAATTGCCTTTTCAGATCTCAAATCTTTTGTGCTTATTACAGCCGTTAGGATAGAAAATGCAAAGAGAGAGATAACAAGCATCACCAATTACTCTTATCAGATAATTCAAAATTGTGCTTCTAATGCAGGCTATTAATAACTTGCTTGTTGTTGCACTACATGAAATGATCGTTTCAAGTCCAGAGTGTGTTCTTGATTAGAGGTCATTAGTTTGATAAATATGCTGGGCCTTTCCACCACTGATTTGCAAATTATTTGGTATACGTTTTGCACACGTCTGAATTATTTTAGATAGGCAATAAAGAACCAGAATTTGCTTCTACCTTATCAATGCCATATGCTTTAACTAATGGGTTTAGCTATAGTGCATATTTCTAGAAGAAAAATCAACATCTGGTTCCATTATGTCACATTTGGACTAAACACAATTGAGAGTAAAACATACTTTTCTAAAACCAGACTGTGTTAAATAATTTGAAGTAGGCACATTCATTCCTTCAAATAAGTGTATTATAAAGCCATTCTATAAATAAATAAACATTAAAAATTAAAAGTAAAACCAGCATAAATAGCACTGGTTAAAATTAATAATGAGCAATTTTAAGTCTTAGCACAGCCTTATGGAATTCTGGAAGGTACATTATTCCTTGTCAGTGGCTGCCAGAGTAGTTCCTATTCAAAGTGGAAGATCTTGAAAAAACATTGCTAATCCTATGGAAGAAACTGTGAGGTTGAAAAATACAAAGCATAAGAGGGCTTTTTAACTTCAGACTTCAGCCTTTTCTATTCAATATGTAAATCTTCTCCAGATAAGCATGGAGGAATTGTCTGATATTCTAAAATTAGTTACCCATATAACTGTTTAGATTTGGACTTACGTAAGACAACAGGAAGGGAAGAGGCTTTTGTCTGGAAGAAGGGTGGTTCTTTTGTGGCTTTTTCTCTTATGCTGTTTGTGTGGGGTTTAATTTGAGTTATTAAGCTCTATAGACTAGAAATTTAAAATTACCGAAGACCCACTGTTCCTGTTTTGATAATTTCAGTACTTTGAAATGAGGAAAAAAATGTTTATCATCTTGCATTTAATTTTTATGTCACTATGTGTTTTTTTCTGAAGGAATATAATGGGTATCTGTGGCGGAACACATAAGGCTTAAGCCAGCATACTGTATCTTTTTCTCACAGCAGCCTACAGAGGTACCTGACTTTACAGGACTGACTAAATATGGATTTTGGCACACACAGATGGACTGCAGGCCAGAGAAGTCAGTGGATATGTTATTGGCCATGAGAGATGGCTGTTAAAGTGAATCTTTGAAAACATGCATATTTCTCCTTCCCCATCTGTCTGTTTAGCCATTCCCATATTGCCCATGTGGCAGGTCGTGAGCAGTATAGCTCCAAAACTGTTTATTTATTTTGATCCCAGTGCCATGATGCTCTCTTAAGGTTTTGTTAGCTGTAATTGCAGCTACATTCAAAATGTTCAGTGCTGTAATGCTGGAAACCTGGTCGTTCTAAAAGGAGTTAGAAAAGTATAAATCCTGTTTTGCACTGAACAGAACTTTGTTTTCTCAAGTGGTGCTTGATAGACAGCTGCACTACAGCATTGCAGTTATGTTTTGTTATGCTCTCAGATACAGAACTTTACCTTTTTTTCTTCCTCTCCTTTTTACAGGGACTTAAAGCAGCTGACAATGACCCTACGGCCCCACCATATGACTCCCTCTTAGTCTTTGACTATGAAGGAAGTGGCTCCACTGCTGGATCCTTGAGCTCTCTTAATTCCTCAAGTAGTGGTGGTGAGCAAGACTATGACTACCTAAATGACTGGGGCCCACGTTTCAAGAAACTTGCTGATATGTACGGTGGAGGTGATGACTGAACTTCAAAGTGAACTTTGGTTTTGGACAAGTACAAACATTTCAACTGATATTCCCCAAAAGCATACAGAAGCTAGGCTTTAACTTTGTAGTCTACTAGCACAAGTGCTTGCTGAAGGCTTTGGCTTAGGCTGCAAACCAATTTGGGCTCCGTGGAATATCAGTGATCCAATGCTGTTTGGAAAAAAATGTTGAGCTCAGTTACACTTGAATTTTACAGTACAGAAGCACTGGGATTTTATGTGCCTTTTTGTACCTTTTTCAGATCGGAATTAGTTTTATGTTTAAGGCTTTAATGGTACTGATTTATGAAATGATGCATTAAAGAGACAAAATATGTTGGGGTGGGGAGGAGTAAGGTGAAACACAATATGCTTCAACATGCTTTTGTTACATTGCATTGCTTTTATTAAAATAAGGAGATTAAAAATAAACAAAAAAATCCTCATGGAACAATTTTATTATCTGGGAGAGAAGACCATGAGGTGGAACAATGTACATTACTTCTAGTTTTAGATGTTAGGGGATTTTTTTCACTAAAATTCTAAAACTTATGCAGCTGGTTGCAAATAAAGGGAGTTTTCATATCACCAGTTTGTAGCAGAATTGATTTTTTTTTCTTATTCTAGAATGTTAGACACATTTTGGTCTTAATCCATGTACACTTTTGGGTTGGGTTTTGGTTTGTTTTGTTTTTTTTTTAATTTCTAGTACTTTTTCCCACTTCACTGTAAAAAACTGGTATGTGTACATAATGTTTTATTGGCATAGTCTGTGGAGAAGTGCAGAAACTTCAGAACACGTGTATGTATTATTTGGACTATGGATTCAGGTTTTTGCATGTTTATATCTTTCGTTATGGATAAAGTATTTACAAAACAGGTTGCAAACAAGTGACATTGATTCAATTGTTGAACTGTAGTTAGAATACTCAATTTTTTTTTATTTTTATTATTTTTTTGTTTGGGGAGGGAGAAAGTTCTTAGCACAAAAACGTTTTACATAATTTGTACCAAAAAAGGGGGATGGGGGGGAGTTGGCCTGATACCAGTGGCACGAGAACATATACAGTATGTTTTGGGAGTGGGGAGGGAAGGGGGAAGAAGCTTTCAAACTGGAGAGACTTCTGAGAACAGCTTTGCCTCTGTCTTGTGTACCAGAATATGAATGATACACCTCTGACCCCAACGTTCTGAATAAAATGCTAATTTTGGATCTGGTGCTTGGTTTGGCATTTTTTTCTTCTACCTGAGCAGTCCTGACTATAATAAATAAAAACTACGCAAAATATGTTTGAGTTTGTGAGAAGTTATGTGCTTGGCACAAATTTGGAAGGCAAGTTCCCCAGTAAAAGCAAAATTATCTGTGCTGGGATTTCTGGGAATTCACAGGTTTTAGTTCGACATGGATGGCTACCTCTTTGGTTTAATGTGAATTATCTAAATAATAGAACTTGAATAGTTTTGGCTCATTTTTAGACTGACATTTAATGATTGTGTGATTATGAAATAATTTGCAGATGTGGCAATTGTCTGCCACCTGGGCTTTCTTACACTGAAGTAAAGACAACTTAAGTGCATATCAAATCATGTCCATCAGGGAGGTGCTCCTGGTCATGGAGCTCTAACAAAAGGCCCCATTAGGAGATAAGTCATTACTAAACAAGTTTCTGACCTGTTATGATGATTTATTTGCAGACAAAGCATATGTAGGTACAGCAGTTCTGTCTTTGTTCACTTGCAGCAATATGCTAAGGTTTAATGTCTACATTTACAGTCATTAAGGATCTGATTGTGAACAGTGTGAAGCTCTAGCTCCACAGAAACATCACACTTCTGTAGTCAGTTAAAAGAAGGGGAGCAGTGAGAGGGGGACTGGGCTCCAGGACTGGCATAGCACCCTTCTGTGCTGGGACAACTGGGTGAGCAAAGAGTCCGGCTGGGTGGGTGATGCTCTTCACTGGGGTCACTTCAGTGCTTCCTCAGCACTCACATTTGACTGTGACTTCCCAGAGGTAAATACTGAAATTCGAGTTAGGGAGCATTAAATGCTGCACGTGGGGTAACTCCACTGCACTTTTCATTGGCATGTTTCCTTCCTTCCTCTTGCTCCTGCTGAAAGGTGAGAGGTGGCAATCCTCACAGATTGTGATACAGTATTTCCACATCTGCGTACCTGGCTGTCATTTATCTCATGGCATTTGCAACTATAGCTTGATGCTGTAGCAAAGCCTTGATTTTTCAGTAATGTGTCAAAAGTTATCAGGACCACCTTTAAGTTAATTCCATATTCAGTTCGCAATGTGAGGAAAAAAAGATGTCGATCACGACACAAAAACGAAAATCTGACCATGCATAGTTAACTAAGGTAAATGATTTTAAATAAGCAAAAGGCCACTTCTAGCACCTTGATTTTCTGTCTTACATAATTAATGCAAATATGTATTTTAAGCATACTCTATTATTATTACTTGGAACCAACAAACTGGAAATGCTAGATGAACTTCATTCAACTGACATTCAATGTTAAAAGACACAGAGGGGGAAAGATCTGTGAAAGATTTCTGGTTTCAGCTGTGGTACTTTTTTTGTTGTTAAAAATGAGCAGAAGTCATCTTTTATGAGCATTTGGTTCTTCTGCACAGCAAAAGGAGCTTTATCTTGATCAGACAGTCTTCCAGCTCTATGTATCTACAGCTACTTTGAAATTGTAGCAGCAGTTCTCAGACCTAGTGTTAGATCAGCATTAGGTCTGCTGAACATAACAAAAGGTAAATGATTTTTATGCATCTCAAATGCTTATACAAGAAGAAAAAAGATTTTTGAACTGATCCTCTTTCATCAATTTTCAGTCTGGTTTTTATTCTAGAAACATAGAACCAGGTTTTGTACTCATGGTATATGCTTCAATCCCCATCAGAGGACTGCACTGAGGGGAAGATGGCTGAACTTTCAACCCTACAGTTGTTTAGGGGAATTCTGGTAGCCTAATTTTGTGAATGGGATTTGGCAGTTTGTACGTATTATCTCTGCCATGTAGACACTATATCCAAGTTAGTTACTGGCAAGAAATGAGACCTTAGGAACATTTTCACATCTCAGCCTTTCTACAATATGTATTTTCTTCCAGTGATAGTTCATCATAGCCTATATCCTTCTGAACTTCTGGTCGATAAAGCTGCAGAAGGGTGAGTTTGGGGAATAAACATCTTAATACCAGTGACTTCATATGTGGATGGATCTAGCTTACTGTGTTTTCTCTGGGATTGCCAAATACTGGTGAAGAATGCTAATGCTCATCCCCTAAGTCTAAAATCTACTTACCATACTCCCTCCAAATAGCTGAACTCCAAGTGGTTCTTCTGGTGCCGCACCAGTGAAGTCACTCAAAGCCACATGAAGGATGCTCCTTGGGAGTTCTGAAGTTTGTTTGGGTTTTTTTAATCCTACCAGATTCTTTACCCAGAAGAACATTTACATCTACTCTGCCATGGTCCCATTCTCCTCAATGTCAAAGGGAAAACCTCTTCTGACAGGTCATGGGACACTCATCTCGAAAAGGCTCTTTCACAGTTGTCTGTAGTCAAAGATGTCTCATGTAAGCCACTGCCAATTCTTCATTTTTACAACTATTCCCACCTTCCTAAGGAGCCTTCCTGCTAGCCGTAGTAGCATGGTATTGACAGATTTACCTTTCTGGATCATGGATGTGAAAGCAAAGTCCCTGCTTTTACCTCAGTCAATATTTATATTCAAATAAAAATCAAAAAAGTCACTCAAATGCTTTAATACCTAATTCATTCACAATGGTATATTTTATATCAATTTTCAGCTGGCAGATGATATAGATTTGTATGATGTCCTTTTTTCATTTCCTCTGCATATATTTACATAAGCTATAATTTTTAGTCTTTCTGTAGACAAGGTTCTTTCTTAGGAATTTTGTTAAGGGATGGAATAATTGCCTTTTGCTTAAGATACGTTACCGGAATAAGGAAACTCTCCTTAGCAACAGAGCTAAGAGAAGTACAAGTGAAGAAGAAAAGCTAAAGAAAAGTCTAAATGTTTCCCACGGGGATTCAAGGTGCCTTCCATCATATGGATAGGGAAGGAGCATCTCGTTTGTTAGGGACCCTTTGATCAATCAATGCAAGACACTCTTCAGCCGATCTGCTGCATCTGTACTGGCCAAACTGCTCTTTTTGCTATAACAGAGAACTTGGAGATGCCCCTTCTCTGGAGCTCTCAGTGTCAGTGCTTCTTCCTTTGCTACTGGGTTACATTCCAGCACTGAGCTTTTCCAATTTTTCCCCTCGGTTTACCTGGATGGTTGAATAGGTCCAAATCTCACATCAGGTTCTACGTGTTCTTCAGTTTGCAGTCTCAAAGAATCAAGGTTTAGTCTTGTTTTGGTCTGGTTGTTTTGCTGTAGACTTGAGGATGTATTCTCAGCATAGCAGTGGCTGGGAAGACTTTACTTCCTTTTCAAAATTTAATGTCTGCAACAGTATTTTATGCCTGACACCTCTCTGGGTTTCTAGAGAATCTAAAAATGCAACAACTGCCAGTGATACAGTAGCTACTTAGATTTAGTATTTGTATACTCTTGATTTTTCTCTCACAGAATGACATATGCTGAGGTGAAAATATGAAGTTGCAATCCCCCCTTAGAGCACTGTGGAAAGATCAAGTCAGGGTGAGGTGGGGGACATGCTCTCTGAGCTGCACTTCTTGTAGCTCTGGCTGCAGAGAATGCATTTCTATGTGTGTAACTATTGCAACTGGGGCGGTGCCGTGGTGTAGTGGAGAGCACTCCGGCCTCCAAATCTCAAGGTCGCAAGTTCGAGTCTCAGTACGGACCGCCCCGGCAGTTCAATGCTTTCCTGCCATCCGATCCCGTCAGATCTCGGATGCCAAGCAGGGTCAGCCCTGGTTAGTACCGGGTGCTGTGACAGTCCCAAGGACTTCACTGTCACTGTCCAAGCTCGCTCGGCTGTGGCAAATGAACCTTAGGACTTAAACGGTGGGGCCAGTTCTGCGCACGCTGTGCCTCACCTAAAAAACTCCACTGCACAGGCTGGAAGGGCACACCCACGTGGGGAGAGCCCTTCCCAAATCTTCGTTCACGAAGATTGGCCATTATTAAACTATTGCAACTCAGAAGATTTAAGCATAGTCGCAAATCTCTTGCCTCTCTTCCCTGAGCACACAAAAGCCACCCATGCAGGACCCCTAGAATGCAAAACTTGGACCTCACAAGCACCCACACATCTCATCTCTTTTAAGCCTTGCCACCTTTGCAGTTGGTTACTCCTCAACAAGATGGTCATTATTTTCTATTTGCTTCCATCTTTTTTTCTCCTCCCCCCACCTTGTGAGAGACTAAACTTTAGAAAGCATTTAGGACCATTTGTCTCTTATTAACAAAGGGAATGCACTCTGGTTTATGAATTATTCTTCTTGCTTGATGCATTTCCCATCTGATAGATAGTTTTAAGGGCCTTTTTCTCTGCATAAACAAATTCTACTTTCTTATTTCTCTTGGCAAGGCTGAGAGAATGCTTCTGCTTTCATTTCTGTTTCCACTTTCCCATTTTCAATTTCTGTAACCATCTCTTTTGCTGCTACTTTCAGACCTTTAATCAATGTCCTGTAACAAAACAAAATGGCCAACCACTTCTTTGAAGTGGCTACTTTTTTCCTTCTAATGGAGAACATTCTTGTAGACTTCCTATTTTCCTGTGTTGCACCTAGAGAAAAAAAAAAAAGCTGATTTTGCATTGTCCACAATAGATTATATTTATTTCTTGTGCTGGTTTAGAGGTAAACCAGCAGGAGAAATGAGCTCAACACAAGACAGATTATAAGTCAGAGCTACAATTTAATAATAATAATACAGTAAATATACTGACACAAAGGGAAATTGCTTTCAACTCCCCAAACCCAGCAGTATAACCCAGTGCCCTGGGGTACAAACCCAAAGGGTTTTGTTAGCCCTTGTGCTGAGATCCGCGTGGTTCCCCCAAGTCCAAAGCAAAAGGAAGTGAAAAACCCGTTGGTGCAGGTGATGGCTGTGGTCTAGTCAAGAGTGGTGGTCTCCTCCTGTTGAGGTCCTGCTGCTCCTCTGGGTCTGACAAGAGGTTCCCAAGGTCTTCTTACCCACCCCTTATGTACCCTCGGGGGAACATCCAGTCCCTCCCCCGGGGCGGGGACTCACACAATGGGTGATTAACTCTGTGAGTCATGGGGTATTTTTGAACTGTTGATGGCCCATTAGCAGCTACGCCTCCTCAGGCTGGGAGTGGAGGTGCTAACGACTCCCTGGGAAGCTGCTGCAAATGGGCCATTGACCTTGGGAATGAATAGAGGGGGTAGAATACAGAGCTTTGATCACCCCCACACAGTGACAACTGGTCCCACCTGCTGAACTAAGACATTTCTTAAAATATATTAATTTTGAGAGGCCTTTTTAAAAACAAAACAAACACTGTTGCATTTATAAACCTCATGTTGGTACAGTGCACATTTATGTAATTTCATGAAACCACCTTCAGGTGGTTAATTCGCTCCCAAAGAGCCTAAATACTGATTCTGAAAGCAACATATTTTGCTCTAGATATGAATAATGAATAGTAGCAATGTGCAAATTACTTTATACTCCTGCTTCTGAAGATAAAATTTGTTGATATGGTGTGGGTATCTATAGACAGACAGATCCATGGGCCCACCCATTCTGTGTTCCAAATTACAGAATTTTGATTATTACATTCTATTTGTTATCTGCAGTACTGCAGAGTGAGCTTATAAAAACCCAGCTGTCTCTGCATGCCATAAATCAAAAGTAATGGCTAGATAATCAAAAATATGTTCCAATTCTAGAACATTCATCACTGGTAGCATTGTGTGAAGCAGATACAAAAACAAGCAATGTGCTAGGATGATTAGAAGGAATTACACTAAAAACGTAGAATCATTTACTGGTATGTTTTGACTTGAAGTTAACAAAGAGTGGTTTGCTCAGCATGGTTATTTCAAGATAAACTGAGACATAAACAAAAATTAATCTTTTAGCCTGACCTAGTCAGGAAGCAATATTCAGTGCCCTTTCTGAGAACTGATTTTTTCTCATTTGGGCAAAATGAAAGCAAACAACAAAATGACCAAAATAGTAAAACCCAACCCTTAAAAACTCCTCATGGAATGGGAGAGGCAACTTCAAAGACATGCTCTGTTGTCGTGTTTTTTAACAGAAGAATTCCGGGATATTGCCAAGTTTTTTGATCTTCCCATTTTTTTTGTGTGGCAAGAATTCACACTGACTAGAACCCAAATAATCTGACTGCAGATTGTCTAAATCCAAGCTCTAACTTTGAGTTAGTTACTTTGGTGCTTCCTGTTGTTCCTTGTTGGTATGACTAATTAAATACTTGCTATTCCTAAGAAAAGACTTTAAAGCCTAAACTACTTGTTTGGGATGTAAAAAGCCCCAGTCCATGCTCAGAAACTTGTGCCTTGGTGTTTTATATGCTGAGTGAATGCAATTATTTTGAAACTAATGAGCTTTTACATGAAAATTTGTGGAAAGCTCTAGATATTCTTGTGAAGGAAACAGATTGCAAATTCTCTGCATTTATTTACAAAATAAATTGTTTTATGGATATTCCCACTTAGCCTTCAGTTATTTGGAGGCAAAACTGAAATGGCAATAAAAGTTTCCATATAGGATGATGTCTACAAGGAAATATTTTGAGCCCCAGCCTTCAGGCTTGTCCTTCAGAGGCTGGAAAGCAATCCTCTTTGCTGAGTAGCAGTCCATCAGGTCAAATTCTCATGAAAAATGTTGCCCCTTTGAAATTCAGTATTGTCAACGTACATACTGGAGCAATGCATTAGAGAACATAACTGAGAGTGGCAGAACTCAGCCCTTTGAAAGTGAGTTCAGATCCAAAGCTCCTCAGTGAACCAAGATGCTCCCGTTGTGGATACCCTCAAAGCAGCATTCAGCTCAGAGAAAACATTTACATCTGTAATACACCTGAAGCCATATTTGAAGGTAAACAACCTTGAATCACCCGTAATATATGCATGAATGCATTTCTTTCAGAAAACAGAGACTGACATAACAATTCCAAGTTGTTATCAATTGTCAGTTGACTTCCTTTTGAAAAATGTCCTTTAATGACTTCATATTTTTTACAACTCACTGTATTCACAAAGGCGCTATATTTGCTGAACTCTGGACCATGTTGTAATGACAGGTGACCCTGTTTCAATGAGGTTTTACAGAAATCTATTTCAGAACTGAGTGATTGGAAGAGAATTTTGATGACAACTTTGCTGGCTAATGGTCTCAAAGACCACTAGACACCCAGACTTTTAGTAGCTGTCACAGGAATATTGGCTGCCATTCTAGAGGAGAGGGAAAAGATGATGCTGTGAAATTAAATTTCACCACTGCTCAGGTCATACGTTGTGTAGCAAAAAAGCATATAGTAAACTACTAGGTCATGAGCTATATAGTGTGTAAGTATTTATTGTAGGTCTGTGGGCAACCTGCACAGTGATGGTGATTTTACAAGGATAGGATTCATATTCAGTCTCAAATAAAATATCAAGCTTCTTTTAAGTTCATCACAAGGTTATTTATTCTCTAAGCACACAGGAATATGTTGTACTTCTGTGTATTTATGCATCTTATTGCAGGAGAGATTTTCACCACTTGAAAATCCTTGTAAATCTTAAGAGTGTAAATTTTTATTACTTGAATATAGCACTGTGTGGGATACCTCCCTGAAAAAAAAAACAACTTGGGAATGTCCCTTTAAAGAGTATAATGAAATTAGAGTAAAAAGGGCAGATTATAATAGCACCTCATCAACAACATTATATAAAT
Source organism: Sakesphorus luctuosus (assembly GCA_013396695.1). Classification (NCBI taxonomy): domain Eukaryota; kingdom Metazoa; phylum Chordata; class Aves; order Passeriformes; family Thamnophilidae; genus Sakesphorus; species Sakesphorus luctuosus. The sequence continues at coordinate 95,543 of VWZD01003901.1, read as the reverse complement.
TGCCCATTAGAGACAATTAAAGAGGTGTTTCATAGCAACATCATCTTGTGACCTTTTTTTAATTCTAAAAATTAGTCAAAATGGGTATCATTCTAGAACAAGAGAAATAAGGATAGAATGGTCTTGGGAAGATTTGAGAGTTGTGACCCACCCTCAGTGAGAAGGAAATTACTAATGTCAACCCATCTTCGGCAGACAGCACCTCGCATTGATTTTATACATAATTCAGCACAATTGACAGCCTTTTCAGGACAAGCTGGAGACTGATATGTTAGGGAGGCTAAATTGCTTTTCCTTTCTGAGAAAGGGGGTCTTTTGAGGCCAAGATTTATGTCTACTGGTATAGAGTTGGGACTGTTAAGAATTGGGACTATGTTATGGCTGATGTGAAGATACAGTAAAAACTGCTTCCACTGAAATTGGTATTTTCATAAGATATCAAAACCCCTCTTTTTCTCCCACTATTTTGCCCCAAACTGGAGTGAAAGAAATGAAAGTACCTTATACAGGTTTAATTTTGTATATGGAGTACCAAGTATATTGTCTGTGCAATCAGCTGACAGGCCAGCTGTTGTAAGACTAATCAGCAGGAAAGTTGATGGGAAAATAGTGCAGTGTCCTTGCTGATGCTCTTCTGCTTTTGTCACCTGTTGAATTGCTCAGACAAATGAGCAGCTGTGAGGTAAACTTGCACATGAAACTAAAATTTATCCATTTTCTTTAACTGTCTGTGTCTGAGTTTTCACTGGGTCTCCTGGATGGTTATACTGGGATGTTTCCAGGATAAGAGCAAGCTCACAGGCATTTCTCATGAAGTAGCTGCTAATTCACACCCTCCTTCACACCACAGAAAGTTATGTATTGACCCCAGCTGTCCTGCAAAAGGCTCCTTGAACCATGGTAGGGGCAGGCAAATGTGAAATAGTAAGCTTAAATGTGCATTTTTTTTCTTCATCTCCTCATAGAAAGTCTTTTGACTCCAAGGAGCACCACCTTTGCCAAACAGCTGGTGCACAGCTGTCATTGTGGTGGCCACTAAGATGGCCAGTCTCTGGCCACCACACACCTTGTGCAGGGCCAAAACCAGAACAGAACAAACTTCTGTTCCTGAGCTGGATGTCCCCAGAATTTCCACTGTCATTTTGAAGTACTAGCAAAAATATCTCTGAACTTTAGGAACAATAGTAGCAGAAGCCCATTGTTCTATCTTATTTTCATTTTTGTTGTGTTTATGTGACTAACGGATGAACACAGTCTTCATTGATGGTATGCAAAATTCAGTGCATGTAAAAAACTATTCTTGCAGTGTAATCAGATAATTAGGTGTTTTGTTGCTGTCTTGTACTGTTTAGTGTAAAGTACTTTGAATGAAAATATGGCAGCTCTTTCCCAGCAAACTTTACAGGCTTCTTGTTGCAAACTGCAACTTAACTTTAATTGGGCGTCCAGAGATTTACTACTAGGAAGGTAATAACCTCAACACAATAGCATGAAGCTGTATCTTTCCACTGTTGCCAGTGTTGTAAATAAAGGCTAATTTTCCAATAGACTTATTCTTTCTTCAGTGATCAGGTTTACCAAAAGAGATAGAACCTGATGCCATAATTTCTGAAGACTCTCTAATATGCAAAGGCATGGGCAATCCAAGTGGCTTTGTGTGTGAATGAGTGTATGGGGGTGGGGGCTGACAAAGGAGAACTACATTTTGAAATAACAACATGAATTTTATTGAAAAAGCATTGAGTTGTTTGCCCTTTTATTTAGCCTTTATGATAGCAAATAAAAATTATTTGGGTTGCCAGTCACACCTAGAAATGTGGAGGTGAAAAAAAAGCACTCCAAAACCTCAGTGTAATTTTGAGTCAAATGAGGTTTGGATCAAACTCAATGCAATTTATTTTTATATACTGTCCTCCATACGGAGTATTACAAAGCGGTTTACAGGGAGAGTTAATCATCAGAAGCTAAAGGGAAGAGGTTTTAAAAGCAAGAATAATTCACTAGCTGGAAGGAATCATGGAGGCTTTTATTGGAGTTCTAAGAGAAATGAGAAAAGTTCTAGGTAGAGTATTTCTTTCTGTCATTTGGTAGGCAAAGTAATGGATGCAGTTGTGTCAGAAAATGGCACATTCTTTTTAATGACACCACTTTTGACTAGCTCATCTTTGTCAGAGAACCATGCTAGTGTCACCCAACTTCAAATCTGCTCCAATTCATCTCTGAAGAGTAGCCACATAGAGTACTTGACAAAGTTAGGAACATTATTGCTGAGAGAGAGCTTCATTCATTTCTCTCTCTTTTTTTCCCCTTTTTTTTAACAAAACCTGATATCCTCAAAATATCATCAACTTGGTCCATTTTGAGGTTGAATTTAAAAAATATTACAACAGAGTGCTGCTATTGTATTATGGTTTTACGGATATGAACACACACACCTACACACATACCCACGCATGTATGGAGTATACTGTACTATTTAATACTTTGTATACTGGGGCAGAATCCCCGATCTCTTTATTTAGTTTTGCATAGCTGCTGAAACAATTCCAGCTAGGCTGATTTACACTAGCTGAGAATTTTATTTATTTCACTTGCTTTATATTTACAGATACCAATCAATTAGTAGTTCTGAGAGTGAAGTTTTCATTATGTGGGATGTAGAAGGAACAATATAGTAACCTCATCCAGTTCTAAAATGATGCGTACCCTTGGAGTCATCATTCCCCAGGCTGACTTTCCCTCCAGACTGTCATGGGCACCTCAATACACAAAGTGCTTTCCAAACCTTCAAAACACTCCATGCAAACAAGATTTTTCACCTGATCGCTCTTCTTTAGCTAAGAATGTCCTTCCCTGAAAGAGCAAAATAATTCCTACTGCACTCTATGTCACATTCATTGAGTGGTCTTTGTCTTATCCTGACAACAGCCTGGAACATAACTCAGGGAACAAGAGGAAAACACATGTGAATACTTTTGGTTTGGTTTAGTCATCTTAAAATCTTAACCAAGCCAATCGTTTGTTGCGGTTCAAATTCTCCAAATCCTTCCAACAGCTGTAGGTATTAAGTGTCAAAGAATCTGATGTATGAGTGTCAGCTTGGTGGGGAGATGGGGTGCTACTAGAGCCTGGAACCTCTTCAACCACTTTTCAGGAAGGAAAAGGAGGTGTGAAATAGAAGGGATCATTTACAGCCCCATTGTAAACAGAGAAAAGGAAAGGGAAGAGGTATAAAGCTATACGTGGTGATGGGCATACAGCAAGGCAGGGTGCTGCCCCTTAGATAGCACTTGCTAGGAGAGGAAGTAGCCCTCCATGCTGCACCCTGGTGAGCTGCTTTATTTCAGCCTGTGAGGTGGAATGTGCTTTACTCTCACCAACCAGAAGTATGTGGTAGGATACTGCAATAGAAAACTCTTAGTCCAGCTCATGGAAGAGGTAAGAAGATACAAATAGTTTTTCCTTTCATGTGGGCGATATGAAATGCTGTTGTCATGCATTCATTAAGGGAATGCTTCTTAGGAAGCAATGACTATAGGAAATGCCTCAAGTATCCTTCAAGAACAGTTTTAAAAAAATATTGTGATTCCATTAATCACTTTTCTAAATGACAACTTTTAACCACACAATTTTACACAAGTGTAACTTAACAGACCTTGTTACTCATTTTTATTACTGCAAGGCAAATGTTGAGCCCATGCATGCCTGTGTAAGAGAATGTTGGTGACATAAGACTCAGATGTTATGTGATATTGTGTTACAACACTTGTGGGTTATTATAACACCAGCCTCATGCATCAAACATATTTTCTGCCAAAAGCAATCCTTGCCCCATCCTCCAAATTGCCCCTCAGCCTAAAGGTGCTAAGATTTTTTTCATTCACACATTTTCACTTGAAAATAGGGATGCCCATTGCAAAAGTTTGCAGCATTTGGAAAATAAAATATTTGGCTGAAAAAAATCAAATAAGAGAATTCTTACAATGAACTTTCTAGTTCAGAAACTTCAGAAAACTACTGCTGCCTCATATTTGCTTCATGGCCACCCAGATCATCTTGTGATGCCAAAGATGCAGAAATAAATGGAAATGGTTTCAAATCTCTTTTACCTGTTTGCTCTTCTGATATTTTAGCCCTCACTTCCCTGTCTTAAGGTCTAATAACTAGCCAATCCCAGTTCAGGGGTAGAAATTGGAATCCTTTATTGAACACATGAAATGCAATTAAAGGTCTTGGGGGCAGGACATGCTAATAAGGAGGATGGGTTATGGTAACTTATGTTAACTAGGGGATTACACAAGCTTCTGCTACAGTTGCACAAGTGGTTAATATTTTCTATAACCAGGATTTACATGGGGAGAAGAGAACAAAGGCTTTGAACATGTTTGATAACATCATCTCAAAAGTCCTTCCTTATCCTGCTGCAGGAGACAGGCTAATCAACAAGGCTGAACATCAACAGGTCTTGTGAGGAAGTGTCTGGTCCTTGGTGATGGGATTTCTCTCAGCCCTTGTTGACTAAGGTTTTGCTGCTTAAATCTATTAAGCTGTCTACTACTGTTAGCTTAGTTTCAGCCCTCACACTGTCTCCTATGATTTTTTTTGTTTTTCATACTCATGAACTTCCAGCTTTATCTGTATCTATTATCTAGTACAATCAGGTCTTTGGGAAACTGGTAAGGCTGCAAATTACTTCTGCAGGAAACCAATCTTTCTTGGTTTAAGAAGAAAACAAGACACATTAGGTTTTTTCTGTCAGACTGCTACTTTTAAGATTCACAGCTCAAAGTATTTGGATACCAATGGAAAAAATCAGATTTCTAAGATTTCAAAGGTGTCCTTCATGGCCACCACACTCCAAACTGAATACTATTTTGAAGTTTGACGAGAAATATCTTTGCTTTATGTTACATGGTTTTGGTAGCAGGTGGGGCTGTAGGAGTGTCCTCTGTGAGAAAACAACAGGACTTGGTCCCATGTGGACAGATATGTTTCCAGCTGGCTCCAAAAAGAATCTGCTGCTGCCCAAAACTGAGCCCTCAGCTAGGTAGTTGATGCCTCTGTGATAATACATTTAGGAAGAATAAAAAATCCATAGTGTAGCAGTGGTGAGAGAGAGTGAGGAATGTGAAAAATGTGCAAAAAACCAGCCCTGCAGACACCAAGGTGAGAGAGGAAGGAGAGGGAAGAGGTACTTCAGATTATGGAGCAGGGATTCTCCTGCAGCTCCTGGAGAAGAACTTACTCCTGCAGCCCACGGAGGACCACCACAGTGGAACATGTGAACATGCGATGAAGGACGCTGCAGTCCATGGAGAGTAGCCCTTGCAGAAGCATGTTTTCTGGAAGGAGCTGCTGCCCACAGGGCACCTATACTGGAGCAGCTCTTGAAGAACTGCACTCCATGGGAGAGACCCCATGATGGAGCAGGGGGAAGAATTCAGATGAAGAAGCAGCAAAGTGTTATGGACTGACCTCAACTTCCATCCATCATTCCTCCCTCCTTCCTCCAAGAGAAGTCAGAAGTGAAGGAGTGAAATTGAGCCTGGCAAGAAGGAGGAATGAGGGAAGGTGTTTTAATTTTGTCTGGTTTTCTTAGTATCCTACTCTAGCTGGCAATAAATTAAATTAATTTTCCCTAGGTTGAATCTGGTTTACCCATAAAAGTAATTGGTGAGTGATCTCCCTGTCTGTATCATGACCCTGTCTTATTTTCTCCCCCATCTATTGAGGAGGGAAAGTGAAAGAGAAGCTGTGTAGGCACCTGGTGCCAGCCAAGGTCAGCCTACCACAAAAACATACCACCAATAATATCCGAGTGGCAGTATCACTGCATCATTAACTTTTCAAAACATATATAGAAACAAAAACATATACTTGTACCTTAGTTCTCTCAGCTCTGTGCAGCCTGAACAAAATAGTGAAATATCCTAGGAATTTTGCAACCTTAAGGATTTGAGTGAGGAGAGGCCAAAAAAAAAAAAAGAAAGGAAAAAAGATAACCCTGAAGGGAAGCTGATGAAACAGAATCAGGGGAATGTGTAGGTTTAAAAAAACAGCAAGTGGTTTAGAGCTGTAATGAGGAAAACAACCCTCTGGTTCAAAAGCAAGTGCTTTCTTGTCCATTTGCAGGATAATCAATATCTCATCCTAAAACATCTGTGAGCAAATATGAAAAAGAAAGAATGCTTTATTCTGGAAAAGATTTGCTGACCCAGCCCAAGTTTCATCAGAAATGGGAGCATAAATAACTTTAGAATATTGATAATGATTCCTAGGGAAAAAGAGCTGAACAAACATCACTGAATAAAATGTAAAATTGCATTTTATCTTTCTGTTTTCTTCTAAACCTCTATGTTAGCAGACCTGGACTGTGTCTGCCTCTAGCATTTGATCAGAATTCTTTCTTAGTCAGCCTTTTTTGTTTCCCTCCCTCATTTTAAGCATAATTATCAGATTGATAAATATGTGCATCAAGCATAACATTAGCAGAGCCTGTGTTCTGAATTACTGTGGGATTGGTGCTTTTAGGGAGCAGAGAGAATTTAGAACCAGAAAATGAGCATGTTCCACTGAAGAGATTATCTTTTTCAGCTAATAATAATTCATATCCAATACCATTTTCTGAAAGATAGAGACCAACTTGCACATTCTCTGTAAAAAAAAAAGTGGAAAATGTTCCCTGCAGAACTCACATATTATGAAATCAATTTTGCCTTAAAGTACAATTTCCAGAGTAGTTTCAATCCTAAAGTAGATCTGTATGTTGCTGTGCTCCTTATATATTTATATCACAGTGAGCAGTACAAGGACCCAACAGGTGAGTCCCATTTCAGGCCCTGTGTAAAATTAAGCTTAAACTCCCAGTAGTGATAATGGAGACTGGTTTGTTCAAATCCTGAGAATTTTTGTCCTGAAAGATCCAGTTAGACCCTACAATACATGCATGAGCTTAAACAAAACATATAATTCTTCCAGGATGCTTGGTCTTTGTAGCTCCATTATAAAGTATTGTTCAGGCTGATTTCTTCTCTACAAACAGAGGCTAACTTCCTATACCAACATGCCTAAAAAATATCTTTTTCTCCTTAGTACCACAGACTTTTCTCAAGCCAAGCTTAGTTTTGGCACTTTCAGGAATAGTTCAGTCTGCTTCTTGCAGTGAGCAGCAACTTTATTGTCAGGAGAAAAAGATGAGTGTCTGAAACAACATGCTACATCCAATGAGTTCAAATCCTGCACATAACCTGGCGCTGGACAATACAGTGGAATAGGAGTGTGGCAATTGGCCAAGCAGCAGCTATATCTGTGTTTCTCATGGAATGCTCTTTCCCTCCATTTTTCATTGTGTCAGATGGGCAGTGACAACAGCTGTTCAATAGTGTCTTCCAGTCCCTCAGTGCCTGCAGCACTGAGCAGACTGATGGTGCCAGGTGCTGGGGGTGAGGTGCTCTCAGGCTGTGAGAGCGCTAAGCTGAAGGCTACCCAACAAACATGAGAACAACAAGTTTTGGAAGGACGTCTGTGTGGGCTAATCACAGATCCCCTTTGAGTATCAAAACCAATGCGTTTAAAGCTGCTTGAAGAAGTGCAACATTTCCAATATAAGTCTTTCACAGTGCCATTATGCTCACTTATTCATGGAATTTTAAAATCAGAGAATGGTTTGGGTTGGAAGGGACCATAAAGATCATCTAGTTCCAACTCCTTTGCCATGGAGAGAACATACTACTCAAAGCCCCATCCAACCTGGCCATGAGCAGTTCCAGGGATGGGGCATCCACAGCCTCTCTGGACAACCTTTTTCAGTGACTCACCATACTGACAGTTAACATTTTTTTCCTAATATCCAATCTAAACGTACCATCTTTCAATTAAAAGGCATTCTTCCTTGCCCTATCACTATCTGCCTGTGTAAAAAGTCCCTCTCCAGCTTTCTTTTAGCTCTGCTTTAAGGGCTGGAAGGCTGAAGAATTGTATCCAGAGGCTTGAAATGGTCTGGCTGCAAAGCCTTGGACAGGCCTGAGCTGCAGGACTGGAGGGAAAAAAGTATTTTGGATGGTCTACAATCACATACAGGACTACCTTTTGAAAGGTTTCAACTTCTCCGTTTACTGGATAAGGAGATGAGGTATTTTAGCAAGGAGACACTTTGAATTCGCAACAACTGGGAAATTGTTCCCAAGCATGCATACCTGATTTAAAGCATTGCTGTGTGTTACAGAAACAAGGGGAATGCACAGGCATGCTGTCAGTGCTACAAAGGGTCTTCTCAACCTATGTAGGTTACATTCAGAAGCTTCACAGCCTTTTGTTGCTTGTGCAACCATACAGACTGTATTACTGCACATTTTCTAATTATCTAATTTCTGTGTGAAGAGAAGGTCAGCAGACACTTCTAGATAAATATTTTTATCACCTTGTCTTTGATAACTAGGCTTGCCAAAGGGTAAATAGCCATGACTCATCATCAGTCTTGGAATGACAAAGTTCTGAAGTGCATGGAGTGCATGACATGTTGCGTCAATATCAGGAGCAGAAGATAAGCATTCACAAATAGAGCAAAGGGTAATATTTTGATTGATTGTTTGCACAGGAGCTTATTGGTGAGGTCTGAGAACTTTGATAAGATACAAAGATGAAGATACAGAATTTAAACTAAAAACTTTCTGTTTCTATTGCAGGTCCAGGAAGAAATGTGGATGGAAGAGAGTTTTGAACAGTACAAAAAGACTTAAAGTTCTCTAAGAAGGGAGTAATTTAAAATGCAATAATAAATTAATTAAACACTCTTAGAAACATAATGAAACTAGCAGTGCCTACCACAGGCAACCCACTCTCTTAAATAAGCATTTAAATAATCCCCCTGTGGATTTTGGTACAATTTGTCTGACCTTTATTTAAAGACCACCAACAGGGCAATTGAATACGGTTTCTCAGCCTCTGTGAACCAGCTTTAACCTAGAGTCAACTCTATTTCTTTGCCTACTTTCTTCCTCTTTATTTTTAAATACAGCTGTTCCTTTAGAGGTCTTTTTTTCTTCATCAGAATCTGCTGTGTTTTAATATCCTCCTGTGGTTATTGGTCTCCTGTTTTGTTCTCCCTAAAGCTTTTGTAGTCAGCTCCTGATATTTAGAGATTTTTGCTTTGTTAGAATCACCTTTTGAAACCAAAATCTTTATTGCCTGTCTGAAAAATGAGTTTAATACCTATTTAGAAAATAGAGGACTGGATTCACTCCCTGTATAGCCATGGTCACATTCAACATGTCTTGTGGGAGGAATTTTTTTTGATACTGCAAGTGCTGTGCCCTAGCACTGCTGCCATGTCTGGACCAAGAGTTGAGTCTCTGTACTGAGACTGATAGAGGTAGGGATTTCACCCCTGAGTGTGCAACTCTGCCTTTTAAAGCCTGCAGTATCTCTACTGTTGCATAAGGACTACAACAGCCCTGAGATTAGCTCAGTTGATTACAGAACAGTGCTAGTAACACCAAGGTTGTGGGTTTGATCCCCTTATGGGCCATTCACTTAAAAGCTGGACTCAATCATCCTTGTGGGTCCCTTAAAACTGGAGTATTCTGTGATTCAGATGATCCAAATGAAAATACGTGCATGGTCAGCACAGTCATTCCCCTCATGGATTTCCTCTTCTTTAAAGGAAGAAAAGATAGTACTTCCCTTCAATATCAAATATTCTTTCAGACTTAACAAACTGCTGCTGACAACCACAGCCACAACATACGAAGTGATCTGTCAAAAGGTAAGAGATTTTGGAGTAGTAGTTCTCCAGCCATAATTCATACTGTTAAAGAAGAGGGATATATACAGCTTCTTTGCTGTCAAAGACATGAAGATTTGGAATGTACCTTTTTCCTCCCACATTTAGCATATGTTTTAGCCATGCATAAGACATTTTCAGAGTGGAGGGAACATGAGAGGAGGAGGAGGGCAGGGAGGAGGCAAAATTGTCTTCTTTCTAAGATGCAATCTGAAGTGATTATAGAAATACTCGCTTTAGCTGCACATATTTTTGAAGATAAGACTTGTTCATATCAATCAAAACAGAGTGGCAGTAGAGTGAATTGCTTCAAGTAGTTCTGCTTTTCAGAATCTGATGCAGCCCTTTGATATGTTTGTTCAATTGTAGAGGGGCCCTAATGTCACAGGCACAGCTGGTTTCCCACTTGACTATCACACATAACAGTGGGGGGCTCTCCTCCACTGCAGGTGCCTCTAACATCAGTACTACAGGTATTTCAAAGGCCACAGCTTTCCTGTGCGCCCATGGCCTCTCCCATTTTACTTCCATCTTCCTAAGCTGATAAATAAACTGCTCATAAGATTTCTTTTTTTTTTAATTAATGACTCAATCCCAGCCACCAGTGATTCCAAATTAATAATGCCTTGGAAATCAGCCACTTTGCATGAAGACATTTCAAATCTACTCATGGTAGAGGTAAGTAAAGAATCGTGGTGGAACCAGGAGAGATCTGGCCAAAAAGGCAAAAGCACTGAGTGACAGTCACCTGAAGAAGCAGAAGGTGAGAGGGGCATGGGAAATTCCAGTTTTGTGCTTTCTGATCTCATCTTCTGTAATACTCAGTGCAGCAACTGTTAGATCTGCTAAACTATTTCCATCAATGCCAACCATTCCACTGCCTCCAGTGAGAATACAGTTGGGCTGGTATTCCATGACCTTACCTTAGAAAGTAACATTTTGAAGCACTTAATTTGTTTTTTTAAAAGTGTTTTTTTTTTTTTTTGTGGACGAACAGCCTTTGCTGTTATCTCTTTGAGCTGCAACTAAAACAGAAGAACATCTAGTTTTCTCCTAATATCAGGTAAACTATAAAACATCAGGAGAACTTTAGTGTCATTTTTCTGCCTTGAGTAAAACAGAAAACATAGAAATGAGTATTTTAAGAGCTGCCTTTTTTTATTTTCAAATTGTGATTACTGCAGGTTTGGTGGCAACATTTTTGGCAATTTCTGGCTGTATTTATTTGGTTTACATCTCCTTGCATAGTATAAGGCAAATGAAGGGATGGTGATGGCTATATATAGCTTTTATCTATACTTATTGAAGGTGGACAGTCAATAGTTACCATAGAGAATAGCTTGTTTATATTTATGTGTCAATTATTAACTGGAAGCAATGCTTCTGTATCCACCATAAGTAGTGCTGGTCATTGTTTAAGGTCTAAATATTAAACAGCTTGGTAATGGGACTCATGCAGAAACATACTATCCTAGATTGACTCTTTCTTGGCTTGAAGACAATAGACTTCAGCCTTGCAGTGCAGGACCCACCTTCTTATAAGTACTGCTAAAATCGTCATCTATGAGTGTGTTCAACAGCAAATTTAGCAAGACAAACTTCTGCATGACATGCAGCCATACTCTCACAGATTGCTTGTATCTTCCCACCTGAAAGCTGCTCTTTGGAGTTTTGTTTTATCACTTCTTCTCAGCAGCTGTTTAAATCCTACAGTCTGATATTCTGGCACAGGAGAAAGGACTTGAAGAAGAGGCGGTATAGAGAACATTAGTTACTCAGTGGATAAATGTGTCAGCAGTGGAGTGCATTGCAAATTATCTGTCTGGGAAGTCCCAAGAAAAATATATATACTCAGGTGGTCCTCAAAACTTTTTCAGTCACCCCATCAAGATGCTGAAAAACAAAGAAATTGCATCTTTGGAATAGGAACCTGGGAATGACGTATATCCATGAAAAAGTGCTACAGAAGCCAGTGCAGTAGTTTCCAGCTTCAACGTGAAATACATGGTTTTCGCAGGCAGACAGACAGAGCTGGTTTGTAAATGGCCTTTCTTGGACCTCAGAGGCAGACTCTAGACTGTGACTGTAACATATAATAAATCTTCACTACAGATAAATAGCAGTAATCTATATTACTTGTGTCATCCATACAGTGCTGGAGAAATTATAGTAAATATAAAAGGTTTGACAAATTGTTCAAAAGTAATGTTCAGAGATTCTTAATTGTCAGAAATAGACAAATAGATCATATATGAAAAAAGTCAATACACTGCACTAAAACACGGTCATCAACTTCTCTAGGAGCAAATTAGGATGAATTCAAGATGCAGATGGCATAATCTTCACTAAGGCCAACAATCAAATTCACATATAGGGCTTAAGCTAAGTATAGCAAACTTTTCTGTGTATCCCTAACTGATGTTTATGGACATTGCTATAACAGTAACAGAAGAACCAAACTATTCAGGAATAAAGAGAGATGCTTTTTAGCTTAAAAATCACATATTATTTGCAGCGATCTCCTAGCTAATTACCTGATAGTCAGGATGGGGGTATCTCTGAAGAAGATAATTTGTTCGAAGGAGATGTCTGGAAAGGTTTGACAGAGGTGTGTACTTTGCAGATTGGCCTTGCATCAGGTCACAGAACCTATCCTGCGCTGTTAATGTCATTGAGGAAAAAAGAACAAAAACAAAGAAAAAAAAGAAAAGGAGTCAGAAAGGCTTTACATGACTCTCTCAGTCACTTATCCAATTAAAACTGGTGTAGTTGAAAAATCATCAGGCATTCACTATAACAGCTGTAGACACTGAGAAATGAAACAGTGGGATGCTAGTACTTTAACCATACTGGTCTCTCTTTGCCTATATCAATAGCGTATTTTGAACTTGGGTTTTTTTCCTGTGTTTTTTTTCCTTTTTTTTACAGAATCTGCTAAGCTATTGCATTCAGCCTTTGCATAAAATACAGAGAACCAAATCTGTGCACTTATGTACAGCTATAGGCAGCCCACACAGCATTAAAATGACCATCATTTTGCTGGTCATGTCATGTGTGGGTGGCAAGATGGAGAAATAGCCTTTAAAGAGTAGTCTCCCTAAGTTAACACAGAATGGAAGAAGAGACCACAGTAAATAGAGAAAATCTATTTAGCATTTCTTGGAAAAAACCTGTAAGTAACACAAATTACATCACAAGCATGAAGATAGCAAGTGAATAACTACTGAATTGAATTGTTTTAGTGCAACTGGTTTATGTTTCTAAGAACTATTTCAATATTTCATATTTCTGACACAAAGAAGTCTTTGTTAAACACCCAGATCATCTATTTCTTCAATAAAGATCTGAGACCTAGCTGTACATATTTTGTGGCATTTTTAATAAGCACTTTAGCAGGCCACAAAAGATCAAACCCAATATGTTATATAGTTTTACTAGGAGGTTGCTCTGGCATTTATATATCATGTTGAAGACATCAGTAAACAAAGCCAATTTAATAACAGTTCTCCTCCTACTGCACCAAAAAGGGCTTGAAATTATTCACTTCAAATTCAGTGAAAAAGCCCCATTACCTTTAATGTGTTGCATCACAGTTCTCACTGTGGTTATCACTAAAATGTCAACATTTACAGTTGCGACCAAGTAACATCAAACTATCACAACAATTGCCTTTTGATAGCACTAAACTACCTCTCCTTGGTTAACACCACATGGAATGTACTGGGACTAGCAGTCACAGTAGAGATAACAAAACGGCTGATGAAATCCACAGGGCCTTTGTCTTCAGAGGCACTCCAAATGCAATAGGTGTACAGTGGCATACTAAGTAACTCCCACATCAACCTCTATTACATAAAATAATTAAGTCTACATCAATGATTTAGAATAACAGACCATTGCCACAGGATCGGTGTTGTACGCTTTGAAGAAGAATGAACCTGAGCTGTACCATGCTATTTATTTTCCATAAATGCTTTGGCTTTGCTGTGCTATTCTTGCTTCTGCAGGAGCCCGTTATCCTGGATAATATTCTGTTCAATTGACAATTATCTCTTTCTGTTCTTTAAGTAGTCACTGCTCTGAGGATTTCTCATTACGCGATGCAATTTTCATCACTGAAGCTCCTTTAACTTTCACTGTCAGGAGTGCATTTTTATATTAACCCCTGCAAGTATCCAGCAACACCACCTTGGAGTCAGCAATCTGGTAGAATTTTGATGGCTACAGCAGGGAGATCACTGTACTGAGCTTGGGAACCAACTGATTTGTATTTAAGCCGTCAGCAGGGACAATAGAAATCCCAGGACTCAGAAGAAAATGAGTAGATTTAGGCTTTTCCCACATGCTGTGTTCTCAATAATACGAGCTTTCATTAAAAGAAAGAAAAAACTTCTAGCCCTTCCAATTGCAAAAATAGTCTTCGCTGTGTAAATCCCATCGCTGTTGTTTTGTTGAGACTGCAGCCAGCCAGACTGAAACAATGGCACCCAAAGAGCCCACAACTCCCTGGTTGCATCTTAATGGGCTGTTTGTTAACTTCAAAGCTGACCATTTAAATGCTAACATTATTAGGCAAGTAATCCAAAACATAAGCACCCAGCTTGAGTCATTAGCATTTAATTACCTAACATTTTCTCTTGTCTAATCTACAGCGCTGTGCTAACTGGTCTTAATTTTGGTTTTGAACAGTGCAGCACTCTCGGTTACACTGCACTTTGCGGAGGGTCTCGTGAAAAAAAAGGAAAATATCTGAGATTGCAAAAATATCTTTTAATGCCACAAACAATGCCAGTTTACTCTAAAGTTTTCTTAGCATTTAATGAATTTATTTAGATTATTTCCTTTGACTGGGATCCACAGTACCTGCTCTGGACAAGGACTGTTGTTAAGAAGTAAGTGAAGATTCTACTGCTAATGAGAGAGTTCATAGTTGTTTCCTCTCTTCTTTCTTTGAGCAAATGGGTAAAAAAAGTTTCTATTGCTTTTTTCAAGGTAGTGTAAAGGTCACTGACAATAGCTCCCCCATAGTTGCCAATGTGTGACATTTTGCCTGAATACAACAGAAACATGATAAGCTACAGAAAAATTAAAATTCTTTTCCAGATAAAGCTGTTTCTGAAACGTGACTTGTTCCTTAAAATGAAGTACAGAATTTAACTGTTATCTTTGAATCTTACCTAAAGATTAGGGCATATCTCCTGAATGTGAAAAACTACAGAAAGGTGAAATAACTCTATTCTTGTAAAATACAATGAGACCTGGACAAAAACGATCTAATGTCTATAAAGTGATAATGAAACTAAAGAGATGATTTGAAGTTGCAGGTTTTAACAGCTGATTTCAAGCCTGGAGTACCAGAATGGATACTCCATCCAAATCCATAGAAAGATACCCCCATCACTGAAAAATAATCCCCAAACTACTTTTTTACTAATGAGAGACACCTTGTGTATTTCAGAGGCAATGAGAAAGATGGCAAAACCAGGCAATTGTGGTGTATTTTTGACATTTTGTCCTTTGAGATTTCTGTTCTGCCATTCACTTCTTTTTTTCAGTACTTCTCTGGCATCTGATTTTCATCACTAAACCAGCAGAATTTTTTCCCTTGATCTAGGAAGTATTTTCTATCCCAAAGAAAAAGCATAATGAATTCACCAAGACCAACCCCATTTCCCACTTGCAGTTAAGATTGGAGTAAATTTACCTGGAAGGAAATGTTATTCAACTTGTCGTCACCGGGTGGCCCATTTCTATTCACTTCCCTGCATCTAGAAATGCAACTTTTTCGGCTGTGAAGAGAAGCTCTGAAGAAAATGGACAGAGTAAACCTATGTGTTCAGAAGAACAAAGCTGCAATGTGGCATGTTTAACTTTTTTTTTGCATTATATTTTCACTCAGAGACCTATTTATGGAGGATTATTTTATGTTGAGCCTCTGAAACTGCCTGGATTCACCATTACACTATATTAAGCTCTGAGCACTGCAGTGATCCATGGTGAGGAATTACATTAAGGACCATTTTTACCTCTGGACAAGGAAAGCATTACTAGGCAGATTCACTGTCCAAAAGAGTTATGAGGTGGATCTTCCAGCCATTCTTCAAGATCCCCTGAAATAACCTGAAGAAGATGGTTAATAAACAAAAAAACCCCAACCAATCAATCAATCAACCAACCAACCAACCAAAAAACATTGGAACTAGTGACTGCAGGCTTTGGTTTGGACATGAACTCAGGCAGATGTAAAGTAAAAAGGACAGAAAAGGAGAAGCTAGGATTCTAGGGACTGGACAGAAAACTGATTAAAGTGCTGCTTTATCCTCAGCTGCCTGTAGGCCTTTTCCTTTTTCTCATCCATAACAAGCAATCAAACAAATCCCTCTATCATTCTGTAGCAAGTTATGCTGGGTGGCAGTCCCTTTTCCCATTCCCAAGCACGGCTCTCTAATACCTTTTGTGTGGTTCTCCAGGCGAAAGTATGGGCTGAACTTTTGCAAACTAATCTCAAGCTCTGGTGGTTTCATACCAGTTTGGCCATTTTCATTACACTGACATCTTCAATCCACTCTTTTCTAAACACGGTCATGGGAATTTTATGAATCATCTTCTCATAGAGTAACATAATATTGCAATGCAGTAATGGAGGGTACCAGCAGATGGTGACATATGTAAATTGCTATAAAGATTATGTGCAACAAAAGAGTCTTTAGAAGGTGCAGACACTTGATGTAGTTCTGCTTCCATTCTTGTAATGCTCAGGGAAAAAAAAAAACTTCCTTTCATTATTTCTATCTTGGCCTGCTACAGCTGGTGGCAGCTGTTTGGGGACTTTTTTCTACCACTCAGATAATTTTGTTTGGCATTGATGCCTGAGTAGCTGCTGCAAACCATCTTGGAAACTCCTACAGAGTGTGTCTACATTATGCTTCTTTGCTGAGGGTTGTTTTGGGTTTTTTCCCTTTTCCTTTGGAGAAGTTATTACCAAATGCACTGTTTTACTGTTTATTGTCAATATCACAGGGGAGCCAAAATGCAAAATAGATGGCATTAATAGCCACAGGGTAGCATACTGGGGGATAGCAGAGGAGAAATGCTAATCCCATTGCCATTTCCTGGCCCAGATGGTCAGGACTTCAGCACATGATGGTTTGAAATGCTATTATGAGTACAAGCTAATATCGATTCTACAGAGGAGACTCTGGCACATCTATTACCAACTCTCTTAAATTGCACCTCACTAACAACTTAGAATAGCCATTAATCCTGAGACAAGAAATACAGCTCTGGGCTTGCAGAACTCTTCTCTGAGCTGACCTCATGGGGGCAAAAACTTTGAAAAGTCACATTAGTGTTTTTCTTGGCAAGAATGAGCTGCATATCTGTTTTGAAGAAATTACTTGCTCAAGCAGCAACTCAGTCTTTGTATCCCATACAGGTCTAGCTCACTCATTCAGCGGGAAAACCCTTGTGGCCCCTGAAGGCATTACTGTCCCCTTGCTGTTCATTGTAGCCCACCCATTGGAGGATTTCACCTCAAAATAGAAAGGGCCATGTGTTGCAACTATAGTCCTCTCCAGCAATCTTTTCAAACTTGCCTCTGGTGGATCAGATGAACATGGACTGTTAAGTGGGTAGCCCTGAAGCACAGAAATGTTCTCTGAGGCCTTGGGGTGGATAGCTGGAGGGCAGAGCAGGCAACTGGAGGCACCAATTGCACCCCTGTGGCAAAACTGGTCCCAGCTCATCTGCTAGAACTTTTCAAGGCTACAGTGCTGCTGACCACAGAGTTCTTTTGTGTTAGCACCAGCTGGTGCCATTTACAAAGTGAAGAAAATAAAGCAACTAGACTGTGGTAGTTAAGGAATCCATATGTTTTGCTGAACCAAAGAAAGGTTTGTCTTCCTCTCAGGCATTATCCCACATATCCAGACTGGGGAGAAGAAGAAGCTGAGGTTAATCTGTAAATAAGAGAAACAGACTAAGGCAGTTTACAACATTAAAGGAAACAGAATGGAGACAATTTTGCTTCCAGACATGGCCAGAGTCATCAGTGCACGAAACCTATGCTCAGTCCTAATATGAATCAGGCTGTTTGAACTTTGTTTTTCCCTAGCCAGCTACCTTTCATTGCCCCAAAAGGTGATCCTTTTCTGGTACTAAGCTCTACTGGCCCCACAGCTACCAGATATAAGCAAGAGGAGATTTGCTTTGAAAACATGCTCTTAAATGCTTGTAAATTGTGAGGAAGATCAAATTTAGAAGCAAGCACGATGATCTAAATCCATCCCTTTTATTGTGGAGTGAGTAATTTTCAGTTATTTGGAATTAAATTTTCCTTAATAATACAAAGTGTATACTTGGAGCTCTGGGGTTATTCTGTCTGAGAAGACGCTTCCTTGCAATGCAATCCTCTCTCATTGGTTATAGTCTTTTGTAACTCTAGTTTGACTGTGCTTAAATGCCATTTGTTCACAAAGCCATTGCTACACAGCATGTGTTCTTCTGCCTAGCAAGGTCAGTATCCATTATCACCAACATTTTTGTACCAATTATCATTATTTCAGCAGCTCTAGATTATCCTGAGCTTTTGACTGAGTGTATCATTTTTCCTGTGTTGAAGGCTTGTTGTTCTCCATTTATGGCCTTTGTAGTGCATTTTGGGGTTAGGGGCTTTTTTGCTGCCTCACCTTGGGATCAAAGACAAATACATACACAAAGTTGTTTGCCTGCAACAGGCAGGTCATTGGAGAAAGACATATCCTGTTAAGAGGTTGCAGAGAACTGCACTGCAGTCATCATGTTGCTCCATTCAGAATTAATCAGAGAGAAAAGTGTATAATTAGGAGTGCTTTGTATATTCAGGGCAAAAAGGACATCATCAATGAGGACATTGATGCTGGAAAACCTTGCAGAATTTGTAGTGTGAGTAGGAGTGAACTCTCTTCTTCAGTTTACTCTTCTGGGTAGGAATAGATTTGGTAGTAGGGCTGGCTTCAAGGAAAAATAAAGCAGGCAGCTGCCTATAAGGAGCAGCAAAACAAGCTGTTCTTTTGTGTGAAAACAGCATCAGTAGCGGGGTTACGGGGTGTGAAAATAAATCTGCTTCTGGTGAGAAGTAGTAGGCAATGACAAGAAGACTGGCTTTACTAGTTGGGCCTGGCAAGGAAGAAGGCAGAGGTATGGGTGGTAACTGCCTTAGCTTCCCTGTGCCAACACCTGCATGTTCCTCATAGCCTTACCATCTGTCCTGTACTGCCCTGTCATTGCAGCCTGCCTCTGCTCCTGAAAAATTGTGATCCAGTTCAGTCCTGCAGGATTTTCCTTGGTCTAAAGCTCAGTTTTTCCTGCATCCTGGCTCATAACACTTTGTGTTCTAAAGGATTGATCCCCTCAGACCATGTTTTCACTGCCATTCTCATTTTCCTGACCTTTCCTTCACGATGTCAGCATGCCATCATACAGCACACAAGAGCAACAGCTGTGTAAAACATTGTTACTACTACTTAATTTTGGAGCCACACATGAGCAACAGCTGTGTAAGGCATTGTTCCCACTACTTAATTTTGGAGTTCTGCTGACGTCCAAAAGCCCCTGCTTGCTGCGTACAACCACTTGATGGGATACAGGTAGAGTGGGATAGTCTGGAGATGAATTTCAGATTTAAATTAATTCTGTTTTTAGGATATGTTTTCACACTATGGCCATGCTGATGTATGAGTTCACCGCTGAGTGAAGCACAAAACTGTGGTAACATTTCTTCTGACTCCTCCTTTAACCATCTTCTCTCCCGTTTCCCCTGCCCATCTCTGATCCCAGATTCCAACTTTCCCTCCTTATTTCTTTACAATAATTCATCTGATCTCAAATGAAACTCCTTTTAATGTCTTTTTTTGCCACCTGATTGGGCTGTTGTGGCTTGCTGTGTGACTTACACTGCTACAAGAGTCACCTCGAAGTGGACAGTAGGAGAGCATGACTAGGAGCAGGACTGATGGAGATATTCAGGAGGGTGGCTGGACCTTCTACATTGTAAGTGTTATTCTACTTTTCTCAGGCCATATCAAAAGATCAGACTCTAATTGGGCCATGCATTAGACAGAAATCATGTCATTAATTTTGTTTATTCTTCATTCTGGACATTTCATAGAACAATAGAGTCACTGCATCAGTTGGGCTGGAATGGACCTCAGGATGTCTTTCAGTCTGCTCACATCTGAGTCAAAGGGACCATTTAAGGTCCCTTTCATTAAATGTGTGCCAATGGACTTCAAGAAACCCCATTTTGATTGTAAGATTTACCTGCTGACAATCTGTAGAGCATAAAAGTACCTAGACTGACAAGAAAGGAAGAAAGTGGATTCAGCCTCCCTCAATTCCATGAAAGATGTCCTCTGTGTAAGTGGCAGTCATGATCTCATTTTCTCCTGAATCTGCAGGTCTTCTGAACAGTTCTCTTGATACATGCTTTCTTCTGTAAGGTGTCCCTGGAATGCTGTTTTCCACAGTAACTCCTGGCAGGTTCAGCTGAGAGCACAATGCAAAGATGTTCATGCTTCATAAATACATAAGGCAAAGGATGTCAGGGAAGGGAAATATTCTCTCCATTCTATAAAGGAAAGCTTTGCTGAATCTTTTTTCCCCTCTCGAGTCCCAGAGAACATGTGCAGCAATATAGCAATGGGAACTCCAATCTCCTGAGGCTCAGCCCAGTGCCTTTCCTGTAAAACTATTTTTCTTCAAAGCTGTCATCTGTGAGGATTTTGTTAGCTGCTCACAGCTCTGAGATTTGTTGGGGACTTTTGCCTCAGCTCATTCTCTTTCTTCAACACAAGAGTGCATTTGTTTCCTTGATCTGCTATCACACAATTTCTTTTTAAACAGAGCTTACTGTGCAATCTTATGTCAGCCTTTGCATTTGTTCTTGTGCCATGCACAAATTTTTCTTTGCCTGGTGTGCCTCTATGCACTTTACGGAGGTTATAAATGCTCTGGTATGTGCTACCACTGCCTTACCCATCTCATTTTTAAAATCATCTGTAATTCCATTAGAAATTGTTTCTTCTACAGGATGTTACAACATCGATATGAAAGATATTTGAAAGGCTGTTCCAAAGGAATCAGATGCCTTGCCTTCTTTTGCCAAATGTTAGAAACACATGGCCAAATGCAGAGCTATCATATGGGTGCAACAATCTTCTAATATTTTGATTGTAATATTAATTTTGTTCATACTGTGTAAATTCAAAAGTGAATCAATTTTTTAAATCCCATTCTTCCTGCAGTGTGAGTTCAGTTTTTCTCCACTGTAGTCCTTTTTCTCTTGTGCTGATGAGCACTGGAATATTCTGCCTGGTTTTTTCCGTATTTCCCTAGATATTCTTCTAGTCTTAGCTGCTTGGCTGGATAATTTCACCCATTCACTGTTATTGCTCTCACCATTTGATATCTGACATCCTTTGCCCGGTCTCAATTACATTTTCTTTGCAGCTGGTATAAAAAGAGACCCTTTCAACCTCTGCTGTTTGCCTAAGTTTGTGGGCCTCAGAGCATTGGTGTTAGAAGAAAAAATGGATGAGAGAGGTGGGTATCTCTTAAGTAATCCCTTTCTGCTCATGTAGCTCTTAATGTAGAAAGAATTAAACATTGGAAGGCAATACATTTTGCTCATAGTTTGAAGTGGGTTTCAGACAACATTCAGCTTCAAGCTCTTGATTTTTCTAGGATAGTGTTTCTATTGAAAAAAAAGTGTATGTTTCTCCTTGTGCTGTTTCACAGATGAACCCACTCAAAAACAGCCATGCTCACCCATGTAAACTTTCTGAGTGACTTCATCTTGTTGCTTCTGTGGGGAGACAGAGGTCTGTGTAATGGTCGAAAAGTAAGATGTTTTCTACATGAGAGATATATGGTTTTATTACCACAAAGGAACAGCAGCAACTGAATCTATTGGGATCCATGATACTTTCCCACTCTGTGACTCTACTGTTGGTGCACTTAGACTGCTCTTATTGGAAAACATCTTCAGTGCCCACTCTAAAACACTAAGTTGCTGATTATCTTCTAGTATTTTGTTTAAAAAGACAGACAGTTTTTCCAATATTTCACTGAGATGGAGCAGCTCCACTTTCTGCAGCCACAAGCAACAGTAATATATGATACAGAAACAATAATACAAGTACATTGCCAGTAGAGATAGTGACATACTCTGGTTTTTCAACTTGACTGCTGTTTCTGCTTCCTAATCCTAGTTCCTCACATTAACTTTGCAATGAACATATAACCACTCTGGTAATATGGCTACATCTGGACTCCTAATTATTAGGAGGTGTGGCCAAAACATTTCCTGAATTATCATCTGGTCTCTGCGCTAAGGATGTGTGAAAGGATTTTGGAAGGTTAGACACTTTCTGAGTAAACAACATTGAATGTCCTAAAATGCACTGTCCCTACTGTGAATTTCAAAACTTTTCTTCAGCAGTTATGTTAGCAAAATTTACTTGCTTAGAGGCATGTGAAAGACAAAGGCAAAGTGGGTTAGAACATGGCCAGACCTAATTAATTTTTTTATTTAAGTGATTATCCTCAGGAAATTTTTACTTAGCACTACTAATTTTAAAATTTATTTCTTAAGAAAGTGATGGAAAAAAAAGAAAGAAATTTATATAGAATTCTAGAACTACTATGAGACTGGGATAGAGCAGCATCTGTAGAAAGGCAGTGCAAAGATGTCTGAGCACTTTGTTTAGTGCTTGCAAGTAGACTGTACCCTAACTCCTGCTTCTGTTTAAATGGACTATTCCACAGGTCATATTTCTCATTTTCTGCAGCCAGCTTGTCACCTGGTCAATATTGCAAAGATTTACACTAAATTCACTAATGCCAGTTTAAACTGTCAAAGCACCTTTAAAAGAAAAATAAAGTTAACCTGGGCAAAATGAATAATACATATTTTATAGCCAAAAAGCGCATTTCTTTTAAGTTTCAGAACTGCCAGTTCCTGCAGCCTGTAATTGCAACAATATTTTTTTCTAAGGAACAGAAAGCATTTATACCTTGATATCCAATTCCTTAAGGTATGCCTACACTTATAAATTTTAGTATATTTCTTCTCTGTTCATTTTGTACTCTGGCAGAATTTGGGAAAGATGCAAATTTTTGCTTTATATATGCTGGAACAAAAGCAAACAGTTTCACCCTTATCACTTCTCCAAAATTAAACCGAAAGAAAATATAAAGTGGTGCCCCAAATTCTGCCACAGAGTTTGCTCTCCGCAAGAAAATAGCCCTCACTGCTGTGGTCCCTACTATTCATGCTGGTTTACAAACAATGTCACACATGATGTTTGTATGCTGAATATCCTGGAATGCAATGTAAATCGCATTTTGAGACTTTAATTAACAGGAAAAGATTGTAGAAATTTTAAAGGAAGACTGCAAAGTGTCTAAAGATTGCAGTTCAGTTATTTCCAATAGACTAGATAGGTAGAAGCTCTTATCAAACCAGGTCATACAATGCCTCTCATGGATTGAATTGAAATTTTCAGTGATTTGGAAGATATGCAACCCTGTTGTTCTGGGATAACATAACTATGATTCACTGCCTCAAAAGCAATCACAGATCAGCAACTCCTCTCTGCCCCCAGCCACTCTATCCTATGTCAGAGTGAAGGTCACAACAATTTTCAGCAAGTCGGTAAATGCCTGGGGATTTTGTGGTTTGTATTTGTCAGGAGTATGTGAACACAAGTTTGTCATCTAGTTTGCAAGTGCACAGGACTTACATCTGTAGCTATTAGAAGGTAAAAGTATTTAGGGAAAGCTATGGCATGGAGCATAAGAATGCACCCCTGTCTTTGTCCACATACACTGGCATTTTGGAGGTCCCATGGGTAGGGTCAGTTGCAAGGGTGACCTGGGCAAAGTAGTCTCAAGTGAGGAAATTTTACTTAATTCATTGCCAATAAACAAAAAGTTAGAATCACAAAGAAAAAGAAGGATTTGAGCACTTAAAAATATGTGGGTAAAACACTCATCTCCAGTCTCAGCTAACCTTATCCCCTCCTTGGTAAGGCAATGAGCAGAACAGGAAGTGGAGAAGCAAAGAACTGAGGGTCTTCTGCTGTCCTTTGTCACCCACTGATTTTCCTGCCAGGGTGCATCTCAGTGTACCTGAACCCTCACGGGTAGACCTGGTTAACTTCTGCCCTTCGCAGAGGGGAGGACTTCAAAGGGAAGAGGGTAGATAAAGGAGCTGTGAAGCAGCTCCTATGGAAGCTATATGGCCGCCAGATTGGGAGAGGTATTAGCACTGACAAAGCAGTGAGAGGCCAGAGGCACTTCACAAAGCCATGCCATGGAAGGACTCTTAGGGAGGGTGAGGAGAATAATGTATGAAAGGAGAAGTGTGAAGATCAGCACAGGAAGGCATAGAGCAGTAGAGTGGAGGTGCAGAAGGCCAAAGAGAAGATTTAGCTACAGCACTGCTGGTCATCTTCTTGAGGAGAGGAATGGTCTTGGTCCTGCTGAGGGAAGACCACCAGCTCTATGGAAGTCATGGGTGTTTTACTCAGGTTTTATGTTTTTACGTTGGGCTTTGGGCTGAAATGTCTATACAGTACTGGTCTCCCGGCAGGCTGTGCCATCGTGTCCTATGGGGATGGATCAGCTAAGGTGGGGCATTTGAAACAACAATTTGCTCCCACGTGTTCTGAAGGCCATGAAACACTTACCTGGGTGTATACTACACTTTCTTACACCTTTAGACACAGTAGATATTCTCACTTTCTCTTAAATTTGTAATTTTAATTAGTCAATTTTTCTGCTTTTCTTTTCCCTCTCCAACAAAAAGTGCTGTGTAATACCACTACTCGAGAAAGCAAGTCAATGAATGTCCCAGGTCTGAAGTATCTGTAGCTGAATGAGCTGAGGGACTTGTTCTGAGGAAATCTCTTTGAATTGAATTGTCCTAAAATTCAACTAAATGGCAAAAAATTTCTTCATTTAGAAAAAAGTAATTGGAAACTTTGCCAGAACTTTGTCAAAAATTTACAGGTCTCCCATTGCTGGTTCTCTTCTGTAAAAAAAAGAAAAGAAAAACAACTAAAAAAATCTCACAATAAACCCAAATGAAACGAAAAGCCAAAACCAAACCAACAAACAAAAAAACTCACCAAAATTTTATCAATATTTTCTCCATGTATTCTGGCTAGAGTTTGGTTGTTTGGTTTTTGTTTGTTTGTTTGTTTGGGTTTTTTTAAGAATATACATCCATATGCATCCTTTGGTATAAATGTTTAAAATTTTTCAAGTTACTGCTTTACGGTAAATGTTGGTTTGTACACTTTCCTCCATCGTGAATGTCAATATCCCCTAGGAATCATACTTTTACTACTATGTCAAGTGAAAGTCATGCAAAAATGCAAAAGTACATGTAAAAGAAGAAGGCTGTGATATAAACAAGTCAAAAGCAGAAAACAAACAGTAGCAATGACCACCTCTTAATGGAGGGAAGTTCTAGACAGCTAAGTACAGAAGCAGTGGAAAGAGAGGCAGAAAGGGAATCCCATTTTATCTCCAGAATACTCTGGGAGGTTGTTACAGGAACGACTCAGAGAGGTCTCCAGTCAGAAAGCAAAACACAACACCGATGTTTTCTGCTGTGCCATCTGTTTCTACATCTTGCAGTGCATTGCTACATACAGCTGCTGCCACCAAATGCCCAGCTAATTTTAGGGTACTTTTCTGTGCTTGAGCTTGGGTAAGTAGTCTCTCAGACTTCATTTGTAGGAAATGACACATGAGCTCTCCCACCTGCTGCAGATTTCCTGACAATATCCCTTGGGAGACCATAAAGGCAGCTATGTATTTGTGGGATGAGAAAGAAGGGTCATATAATTAATTAGAAACTGCTAAGTTGTCAGCAGCACAGGCTGTAGTAAGCAGTTTGGTTTCAGCCTGGGGCGGGGTTGACTTGCAAAATAAATAAAAAAAAAATCCCCTCTGACTGGAAGAGTTCAGCATATTCATCAGTTTGTGTAAAGAAGCAAAGGAGGATAAGGCATAGCTTGATAACAATGCAAAATACAATTGTTACAACAACAACAACAAAAAAGGAATGCACTGTTTTAGGAACACAGACTGTGCCGTATCTCTGGACAATGAAGCCCCTCACTCCTGAGTAGAGGAACTTGCCGCTGAAACAAGAAGTTGCATCATGGGAATGGGGAAATCTGTATGTGTAGGATTTTTGTTTGTTTCCTTGTTTATCCACATGCATTGTGTAGGGGATGGAAGGGAAAGAGGATTTGATTACCTGTATTTTCAATGGGACTGTCACCTCAGTTGGATGTGTGCGTGGTGAATGACCTAAGCCGTACTGGGGAACAGGTGAAGGAAGGATAAGTTAAATGGTAATTGATCCATAATTTGGTGTGTGGATGAGCACCATTGTTTCTCCATGTTTGAACCTGTGGTTTGAGAAGGGCCTGAGAAGGAGCTACTTAAATCCAAGACAAAATGATAGTAGTAAAAGAATTTGAAGGGAAGCAAATTGACAGTAAAATACTGGAACTGATAAGTCTATATGCAGTTCAAGTTTGTATGCCTGCAGAAAAAAAATAAAGAAGTCTTCATCACAGTCTCCTTGATGAAAACCACCTGTTGACCGAAGGCAAGATTCAAATAAAATAAACAAGTCTATTTTAAGAAAGAAAAAGAATGCCACTAAGAAAATATCATAATGTAAACTGAGAGTGTACCTTCACCTTGAATACTGTTTAAAATTCTGGGCATAGCAGTTCAAAAAGGGTAAAGCAAATGCATCGACAGAAGGGCAAGAAAAAAGTATCAGAGGAATAGCAAGATGTCTATTGCGTGCATGGTGATTATAAAGGTGAATGCTTTAGAAAGAAAAAAATAAATTATGACATAGCATAAATATATCCAGTATCAACTAGAACAGAGAAGGTCAGACAGAAGCACCTGTTTACTTTCATAATGGAAAGATACAGAAACATCATAAAGAAAAGGAAAACAATTTAAAACTGTTAAAAGAGTGGGTTTGGGAGCATAAACAGCATACATCTGTGTATGAACTGATGTAAAACATGCCTACAAAAAGGGATTAGTAGAATTCCAAAGAGGACTTAGATCTCTGATGTTATTTAGGTAACTAACTCCTACTGAAGTGTGTGCAGTAACTTCAGGTTATGAGCTCAAGTTTGGGAGGTTCTGAACATGCTGGCTGTAATCCAGCAAGACCCATGCTTTGCTCTCAGCAGGTAAATATTGTCCCTGATGAGTGCAGCAGAAATTATACCCCCAAGGTTAAGCACACACTTGTATTATTTGCTGGACTAGGATGAGCATGTTCAGTATTGAGATTTCCATAAATAAAATGGCCACAATTATTTATCCTAGAGGAAAAAGCCTAAGGGACAAACACCCAGTGATCTGCATATGTTAAACAGGAACAATGGCATCCACATAATAATGTACAAGATCTGACTAAAATGTGAGGCAGAACTGAGCACCAACTGGAAATACATGCTGGTTATTTATTTCACTGTCAAGAAAGATGTTACATTAAAAAAATTGTTTTCATTTAAAGCTGCATTTTTCTGTCTGACACTCTATTTTGGAAGAAACAGTCTCTTGTCAGTATGTCTAAGTGATAAAAAAAAGAGAATCATCTTTTAAAAAAATACACCCACACACTTAGAATATTTAAAGCATTGAATATATGAATTAAATATAGTAAATAGTTTAGAAGGTTTGAAGTTCTGGTTCATTGCTGTAGAGAGTTGTTGGGATTAGTTACAGGGTATGTGCTTCTTGGTGGCAAAATAAGCTGCCCTTCCTCCACTGCCCTTCAGCCCTTTATGCCTGCTCCCACACTCATTTAGATGTGCCAGCATAACTGCTCATGGGATCATTTCGTGGACCAGATTAGGGAGATCTGTGTTGAAAAGCAAACAAACAAACAAAAAACAAGGACAAAAGCCTTTTTTTTAATGGCGTTTTTCTTTTTGCCCTGGACTGTACCAAGGGTCTAAAACACAGAGTGTTCCACCAACAATTGCATTGCCTCCAACAAGGAGACAGCAAACTGCAGTGGAGGGGGAGCAGCAGCTGGGCCAGGGCAGTGCTGAGAAACTTCCCAAGGCAGTTTTGTCAGCAAAAATAACAAATAATTACCCCCAAAGTCTCCCTCCAGTCAGTTACAGCAGGATTTAATTCTGAAATTGATATTCATCCCATCTCTCTGTAATTATACTTTTATACATATGTATATATGCATAGAAATATATATTAAAATATTACGTGTATGTGTGCATCTTTACATTTGGAAAATACTAACTTAGTGTCTCACTAAGAGGTGAGATTTGTTTTCCTTGAGGAAAAAAGCCCAACAAAACAAAGCCACAGAGGCAAACTTACTTGTTTGGAGACAGATTTAGAAAACACACTGCAATGTTTGCCTGGGAAAACATAGTGCAATGTTTGTAAAGACCTATACAATAGAGTCCTAGCTGTCTGCCACACAAACATTCCTTTCATGTGAATGGATGCTTAAGTATGGAGCAACAGCCCTAAAGCGTGGGCAGAGAAGCAGATGGCAGGTCACTCTATTAATATGGAGAATTCAAGCGATTCCAAACATTTTGTTGTGCTTTACCCCCATGAACTGAAACTGTATGACAATAGAGTGAAGTTCCAATGGCTCCATTTTAGAGACAAGGAATCTGAAGATAGACCTGATCAGATATTACCCATTTACTGCCAGCTTCAATGTACTTGCACCACATTATCCATTCTTCCCTGTTTGCTGAAGTGTTTTCTGTGTCTGTCAGCAAGATGCTTTGTGTCTGCTGAGGTGAAGAATCCGTCTGTGTACAGACATTTTCCCTGTCCCCAGGATAAATGGAAAAAACAGCATGCACAAGAAAATGAAACAACTGATGGATCTAGAAAGATGACTTTGGTCTCCAGGCTTCAAGATAGCATACTATGTGCTGGTCTGTGTGAGTCACTGGAATGTCTCATGAGCAAGGTTTTCCTGAGACATTTTCCAGAGAATTGCATCCTCCTTTAAACTATAAGATGACCTGCACTTTAACCTTACTACCCTTAACCATATTGTTTTTCTCACATTCTAAATCTTCTTAATACTTTGTTACCTGGGAAGCTTTATTAGCATTCACCTGTCTGAATATGACTGGGGAACAGAAATGCAAATTACTCCCAGACAATGCAAAGACCGTGGCATTTTGCAAATGAACCTTGTAAAGTTTATGCACATGTTAGAGCATATTCCTGATACAGCCTCTACAGTCAATTGAGCTGGTGATGACCATAATATATTATATTGTACGTCAGAGGTTAATTGTTCTCACCTTTTTTGTCTTTATCTCAGCAAGTGTTCCTTTACACCACTTTCTCCTTTCTTCTTCTCCTCCCCTGACCAGTGACAACACCAGCTGGAAGCAGCTGGCTAGTTTGCTGCCTTGTGTCAGATGTGTTAAATGCAGGGTTGCTGAAGGTGTCAGTTCACATCACTCCAGGGGAATATGTTGAATAACCAGAGACTGGGTTTGGGTACTGGACTTTGTACTGTGTAGTATCTAACTTTGCTTCTTTTTTTCTCCATGCTACTAAGATCATCCTTGGAGGGGTATTCTGTGAACTTTATGATATAGGAACTGCCCCAAGGTTTCCTGCCCTCAGGTTGTCTTTTGGTCTGCACTCACACCTCTGAATTAAAATTGTGTTACTTCAGAGTTCAAATATTATAGCCATTCCACAGTGAAAAGAATAAGCAGCTGTTCCCAGGAAAAATTTCAAAAAAAACTAACAGGTACCCAGCCCCCACTGAAGGGCCAAACTTCAAATATAATTGTGCACTGACATAGAAAAGCAAGGAATGTAGCATTTTCATCTGCCAATATAATTTATTTCCAGCCACAGCTCTACCTAGCCACTGTTAGATACAGACATTGTATTCTGCACTGTACAGTAGAAATGGGACCTTGGAAATGCATGTAAATACCACTTTCCAGAATTTCTTTTCTACTTCTCAAATAATGTCATCCTCAACAAATTCTTGAAAAGTTTTCACACACTAATACTTAATAAATGAACCTAAACCTTTGTGGATGATGTAAATAAATGAACCCAAACCTTTCTGGATGATGTAATGAGTACACCTAGAATGTTCCCATAAACTGACCCATCAAAATAGTTGGATTTTACATATACTCATCTTGAAAAGTGATATCTCATGCAGCCAGTGCTGTCATTTAAAACTTGAATGTGCAGACATTGTGCAGAAACAAGAATTTTTGCAAATAATCAATAAAGAGTAGAAATCTTCAGTTCTAGTATTATTCACAAAGCAACTCTGGCTCCTCAGTAGCAAACATCAAGGGAGACCTACAAATCCCTTCAAACAATAAGTCTAGAATTAAAATTTGTCATTCCTTTGGTTACTCAAAAGGACAATAATGAAGCTATTGCATTATGTGTGATTACAACTTGCCATCTGACCCTATTTTCATGGACATGAATGGTTCCTTTTTTGTGTCTGTTCTATAAGATCTGTCAACTCTCTTCATGCAAGTGTGTGTCACATCTCTGTCAGTGCTTTCCTCTCAAGTGATCTAATAGATTAACAAAATTAGATTAAACCATGAGCAAATACATTTAACTTGTTTCTAGCTTTCTTTTCAACATGATGCTTCTTACCAGAACTCCAAAATCTGTACTTAATCTTTTTCTCTAGTCGTTTCATAAATCTAATAAAAGTTCTTGCAGCCCTACATCTTAACAAAATGCTGGAGAAAGTAGTCCATCTTAGTACTCATATTTTGAAAATTATCAATGTGGAGATGTAGGAAGCAGGAAGCAAAAGTGGTTTTTTTCAGATTACAGTGATGTAGAATATTTGATGGTGCGTCAGCATCAAGAAAATACATTTCCATTTTGGGCTTTTTCACAAGCATGTTAAAGTGACTTACTCAGCCTGCTGACTTGCCGTCTTTGCTGGGACTCACAGGTGTATTGATTTTCACACCTGTCTCCAATGGCACAAGTAATTCAGTTAAGGGCTATTACAAATGCTTATTAACCAGTAACAGGTTTTGGTAACTAACAATTACCTATGCTGACATATATGGTAGAAAAGACAATATTTTCTGGTGTAGTTTCTACCTTCATTGCTGTTTTGAAGATAAGGTCTCTGTGACTTAGAATTTAGAACTCCAAGTGATGTATAAAATAGTGTAAACAAAATCGTCACAGAGAATACCTTGAATTTGAAAGACGCTTTTTGACCTTTTGACTTCATTAGGCTTTGCATCACTTTTGGAGATCATTTAAGAAATAATCCATATTTTTAGATACATGTACATATGAACTGGGTTGTTTATTACCACTGCTTGTTCTTTCATCTAAAAAGGCAGAAGAGACTGGGGAAAATACAAGGAGTTTTTTTACACTATGAAAATAACTTCCCGTGCTTCTTAGATCTCTCTACTAGTATGAGCAATATGTTAAGATATTTCATTATTAAAAAGGTCACAGAACACTGTTTTTAAGCAAAAGGCCTTCCTTGGAACTTTAGTAGTCATATTTCTTTACAGGTTTCTAAAGAACCTTAAGGAGTGATGAAAACACTCTTTACTCTTACCCTATCTGTAAGGGCAGCTGCTTTGGGAAAGGGAATGGTAGGAAGTGGGGGGAAAACCCGCTACGCCAAACAACCTAATACCATTATCACTTGGATTTTTTCATTGTATTTTTGCACATATACTTTGAAATTAATGTACTTTGTGGACTTTCCTGGCTTTTCCTGAACTGAATATCACATCAAGCACCCCAGCCCAGCAATTGTCTTGCAAGCCTGTGCAATATTCCCTCTGTGCATAAGGCAGAGAGAGCTTTTGTTTTATACATCATTCATAAACTTGCTGCTGGGATTCTACAAGTTGCTATATCTTCCAGTCCTATTTCAGAGACTTAAAACAAAAAGAGATGACTGTACTTTTGTGGAAAATGGTCACAGATGCCATATCATAAGCCATTGCTGTGTCAAAAACGAGTATTTTGAATACATGGTTAAAAAAAGTAGCTATTTACTGTTGGGCCCATGTCTGGAAGGTTTTCTTTAGTCATACTGTGTGCTATCTTGCAGTATTATTTCACATGCTGATAGAGGAGACACCTGTATCCCCAGCACAAAGAACAGGATAAAACAAAACCTCTGCTTTATGTGGAAAGCTGCTGCTTGAGAACCGCACATCACTTAATCTCTCAGTCAATCAAAACCTTTTCTCTTAACCAGCTGTGTCACAGTAAGACCATGTTTCCTTGAATTCAGCCTATTCTTTGCACTTCTTGGGTTTATTTCCTCTCTGTTCTTCTCTATATGTCTCCAAAGTGGGTGGTAGATCTTTCGTTCTGCTCTTTCCACCATCTGGAACAACCATTCTGTGACTGATTGGGCACATTTCACATCTGGTCTCATGGGACCTCTATTTTCACTGGCCTATGTCTCCTTTCTCATCATCATCATCATCATCATCATCATCATCATCATCATCATCATCATCTTATATTATGATATTATTATTATTATTATTAATAATAATAACTTTCATTCCTAAATGTCTTTGCAATCCCACTATGAAAGACTTCAAACGCCCAAGATATTGCAGCAATCACCCTTATTTCTACCTTGACTAGGTGTGAGATCCATTGTAACCAAGAATATTTGTATTTGTGTTGATAAATGTAGCCCACACTTACATGTTCTCAGATGTTTTTGGTAATGGCATACATAATCCATCACAGTGAATTCTGAAGCAAGGCCTCAGGAAGGGTGATGAATCCTGGGGTGAATTAGTTTATAACAAGTCAAATGTGTGCTCCTATCTCTTGCCCAGAAATTGTGCCCTACAGATGGCTAGTCACATCTTTCATTGTGTTTTCACCTGATCAGGCAGAAGTATAGGAAGTCCCTGATGCAGATCCCATTCAATCAAGTGAAACAGAACAGGGATTTGATGGCACCCTGGAGAAAAATCCCATGTTCACATTTCTGGTTTCCCATTCCTCTAAGTTCCCCAAGGATGAGGGGGCATTAGCTTCGATCTTGCAACATGCCTTGATGTTTCTTCCTATGACCACCCCCTCACCTTAGCTATATGATTTTGCTCTTGTTTATCAGAAACAATTTGTGCATAAATGTTAATGGATTCAGTACCACTACAGAACCCTAAAACATGCTATGCTATTCATACCACTCTTCAAATTTTTTTAATAATATCGTCTTCAGCTGACCCTATAGAACTTGAAATAAATGCACTTTTCAATACACTAAATTACAGTATAATATACAACTACAGGAAGGACTGGAAGGAGGATCTGGGGAGCTACAGTCTGACCTCAGTGGGAAAGGTCACAGAGCAGATTGTCTTGAGTGCCCTCACGCAAAACAGACAGAAAAAGCAGGGGATCAGTCCCAGCCAGCCGGGCTTCGTGGCAAGGTGACATTCTTAGTGGATGAGGGAAAGTATGTGGATGGTGTCTACCTGGACTTTAGTAAAACCTTTGACACCATTTTCCATAGCATTCTCCTGTAGAAACTGGCTGCTCATGGATTTTATGGGCACACTCTTCACTGGATGGATGGCCAGTACCAGTGCATGGTGGTGAATGGAGTTAAATCCAGTTGGCAGCCATTCAGCAGTGGTGCTCCCCGGGGCTCAGTGTAGGAGCCAGTTCTGTTTAATACCTTTATCAATGATCCAGACGAGGGGATCAAGTGCACCCTGTGATAAATGAATTCATTTTAATTTGCTAATCTTTATTTTTATTAGAATTTAGAAGTGTGTGTGTGTGCGTGCGTTTTAAAACTCTGTTGGGACTTGAGCCCGAGGGCAGAATTTTTCAGAAACGGAGCTCTAGAGATAAAGATCACCTGGACAAAAGAACTCTACCGCACCCAGCTAACCCATTCTCACTGTGAAAGAGATGGATAAACGGGCAATTGAAACCTTCCCCGGTACCGAGAGGGGGGCCCTGCCCCCCCGCTCTGGTCCCTCCCGGTGCCCCCCCAGGCCCCTCCTGCTGCCTGACAAGCCCGGACAAGCCCTCCACTCCACTGCTCGTTTCCCCCATCCCCCCCCAAGCCAGAGCCCGGACGCCACACGTGGCCCTGGCCTACACCGGCACCCTGCTGCCGCCCTCCCTGTCTTTCCCCCGCCATGAATCTCTTTCCCCGGTCCCGTGCCTTTCCACATCCCACAGCCCCGGTTGCCACACCGGCACCCCACTGCCGCCATGGGT
>VWZD01003901.1:0-61195 GCA_013396695.1 Sakesphorus luctuosus | reverse complement strand
CCGACCTGGTTGAAAACTGAGAAACCCTTATGAACGGCGCCTGCGAAAAGGGGCGTGGCCTACCCCAGGAAAAGTGGATATAAGCGGACCCCAGGACACAGACCCTTCGCAGACCTTGGGAGCTGGAGACTCCAATCTGCCCAGTGCTTTACCACCCGGTGAGCACTGTGTTGCCCTACTTCTTGCCTTCGCAAGAGCTGATTATCACTGAGACTCAAGAGCTGTATCACTAGCTGATCACTACCTCCAGCCAAAGGGCTGGAGCTGATCACTACCTCCAGCCAAAGGGCTGGAGCTGATCACTACCTCCAGCCAAAGGGCTGGAGCTGATCACTACCTC
Source organism: Sakesphorus luctuosus (assembly GCA_013396695.1). Lineage (NCBI taxonomy): Eukaryota > Metazoa > Chordata > Aves > Passeriformes > Thamnophilidae > Sakesphorus > Sakesphorus luctuosus. Next base: position 60,855 of record VWZD01003901.1, on the reverse strand, counting down.
AGCCAAAGGGCTGGAGCTGATCACTACCTCAGCCAAAGGGCTGGAGCTGATCACTACTTGCTGAAATCACTAATTAAACTACTAATCCATTTTTTTCCTTATAAAATAAAGTAAAAGTTAAAATTTCTAGCTACTGCCTCAGTGACTTATAACAACCTTAAGTAAGTTTGCAGGTGACACCAAGGTGGGTGAGAGTGTTGATCTACAGGAGAGCAACATTGCTCTACAGGGTGAGCTGGACAGGCTGGATCAATGGCCCAAGGCCAATGTATGAGGTTCAACAAGGTCAAGTGTCAGGTCCTGCCCTTGGGTCACAACAACTGCTGCAGTGCTACAAGCTGGGTGCAGTGTCTGGAAAGCTGCCTGGTAGAAAAGGACTTCAGAGGGAGGATCAGGGGAAACCTTATTGCTCTCTACAACTGCCTGAAAAGAGTTTGTATTGAGGCGGGATTCGGCTCTTCTCCCAGGTAACAAACAATACAACAAGAGGAAATGGCCTCAAGTTCACCAGGGGAGGTTTAGATTGAATATTAGGAAAAATTTCTTCACCAAAAAGGTTGTCAAGCATTGGAGCAGGATGTTCAGGAAAGTGGTTGAGTCACCATCACTGGAGACATTTAAAAGGTGTACAGATGTGACACTTGGGGACATGGTTTAGTTGTGGGCTTGGCAGTGTTGGATTAAAAGTTGGACTTTATGGTCTTGAAGGTCTTTTCCAAACTAAACAATTCTATGATTTTGTGATAATACACAGTTTACCCTAAAAGCCAGCTAAAGTGTCTTGGTGGCTAGTGTAGTACAACTAAAGAAGTCTTCCAAAATAAACCAAATTTATGAATGTGCCATGGAGGACAAGCTCAGAAAGACTCTTGCTCTTTGTTGAGGCTGAAATAGCAGTTTCTTCCTACTAGACAGCTGATAAGGACAGAAGTAGCAACAGAATCAGTTTTGGTTTTGTGCTACCCTGACTTTTCTGCACTTTTTGCTTAGTGACCACTCAAGCAATTTAAAACCAACATGTTTACCCAACTGATGTCATATTACCAAAAGACATGGACAGACATTCAAGAGCATATTTTTTTCTTTTCCTTTTTGTTCTCTAGCTCACTTTTATTTCAGGTCTGTTTGGAGAAGGAATAACAATAGTCTAACTGAACCTTCAGGCTGGTTTTTCAGGTCAGATTGAGGTATATCATGACTGAATACTATTTACATGGTGATGAAGATTAGGTTTTGAAGTTCATTATTTAAGTATTTTTCTAATTAGTCTTCTGCTACATTTTTGGATAGGTGAAATATTACTTGGATACTGGTTGTCTGTAATACCATGAAACTTCTGAATTTACTTCTGGTTTTCTTTACATGCAAAGTCCCTCTTAGAGTGTGGATGAATTCAGGGTTTCTAACAAAACTTATGAAAATACAGTAAGAGTGGAGACAGAGAGGGTGGGTGTGTTATGCTGTCAGACACCATGTTGCCCCAACATACAGCAAAACTTGCTGTATGTTTGTTTGTGTACAACATGCTTTTTATTGCTGTCATGATGAACCAAGGATGGTAATGCTCCAGGCAATTCAGTACAGAAGAATTCATACCTATTGTTTGAATACATCTCCAGTCATTTTATTAAAGGTGTGAGAATTTTTTTGTGTGATGGTAGGACAATGTATTCTGCTATCACATAGTTCTTTCATTCTAAGTGCCTGTGCGATGTCTTTAAAGGCTTATGTGAAGGCTGTGTTTTCCTCTAAGTGGCTGCCTTGTTCCTGAATGTTCTTCCACATGCTTCAAAATGAAGACATTTAGCCCTTCACCCTGTGAATTACCAGCAGCCTTTCACTCAGCTCACATTTAATTACTGTGCAAGTCTTTTTCTGTGAGTCTTTGGATCTTATTGTTACCCCTTGTGGAATAATTTGCATAACACAAAGTATCTGAAAGTGTCATTTTAATTTTGTCTGCTCCTGTTGAAGTGTAAACAGCCACTCAGTATAGAAGGCATGGGTATTTTCTGTTCCTTTCTTGCCTAGATTCAGAACCTCAATGGCTCTTCAGGCAGACAGATCAACATTTTCCATGAGGAAAACCAAAGGGCAAGAAACACTACAAATCCCTCCGTAAGGCTTCTATAGTGAGGGAACTGGAGGTTTTCACCAATCAGTAATTAAAACAAAGCATGTACTTGGTACCAGCCAAATCACCAGAAACTTTAGTCCAACCTATTCTCTCTGTAGTATTTGTTACTACCATTTCCTACATCCAAAACACTAACTGTTTCTGAAGCTTTGGTGCAAAACTAATTTTCTTTGTGAAAGGAGTCTGTATTTTAATTAATTTTAGGTCTGCTTTTATTAGTTGTCCAGGGGATATAATAAAGCCTTTTAAATTTTGTAAAGCACAGGGAAAGAAAGGAATTACTGAGAAGGACTCAACTTCTGCCATCATAGTTCAATTGACTTGCTTTTCCAGTGGCTACAGTTCATCAGCTTCTTGCCGAAGAGTCTGTCTTCCCTTCATTACAATTTTCTAAATGTGCTCCTTTCCTCCTGAACTGTCTGGAGTTTTATCTGGAGGACACATCAGTTCAAGGCACTTTCCCTGAAGAAATTTAACCTTTGTGCTGGATTGACACGTCTGTGCACTTAAATAAATCATGTCCAAGTGAAATCCCTCAAGCCCCAGCATTTCAATCTTGAGGGAAGGGTGAAAATTTACATCTAAATTTGAGGGGCTGGTGAGGGAGGAACTGTGCCAAGAAAGACACCAATTATTAATCGGACAAGCTGGTTTTCACCTGATTTTTGAGGCATATGCAAAAACAAATCCTTAGCTGCTGTAAATTAGTGTAATTCCACTCACATCCAAAGAATTATCTCCATGTTCATTATCTCAATCTTTATTTTCAGGTACTGAGAGTGTTACACAATTTCCTGTGCGAGGTAATTTGCATTCAGGCATGCTCCAGCTACACAGTTCTATAATGTTTATATTCCTGTCATTGTAAAATGCTGAGTGAACAACAACAGAGACTAAATAAGAGCATATGAAGAGCAGAAAAGACTTGGGATGAAGTGCGTGCCTTGCACAAATATTCAATGCATTAAACTGCCTTAGTATTATTTTCCATTATTTTTTAGCTAGACATAGACAGTCTGCATTAGTGGAAAAGAAATAGTCTTTCCAACAACTGGAAGAAATTTAAAAACTAAAGCTATGGTATGGCTGCTTTTTTTTTCCTGTTACAAGAGCTAAGAGAAAAACGTACTTTGAGGCTAAGTGTAGAGAAAGTAAAAAAAGAACCAAGGAAAGTGCAGGAAAACTTCTGTGTGCTCAGCGAAGTTAACCCTGAAGGAAAAAGATATTCACTGCAGTTCATAAAACATCTCCTTGCCACCTAGTCTATGTGTTTTAGTCTAAAAAGCAGAACAACCGACGAGAGAGGAACTGGGAGGCAAAAGTGCAGCTGTCAGAAAGACCAAGTGAACATAGTCTCAAGATGAGAACAGGAAAGAAACAAAGGAAGATAGAAGCAGAACTAGGAAATCTTCCACTCCTTTATGCAGACAGTCGCTTGCAGTCTTCCTCTCTGACAGAGTCTGAGGCATGCTGAATTCTGGCCATCAAAGCAGCACAACCAAAACCTTTCAGAGGCATCACAGATGACCTACCCTGCTGACTGCTGGTCTTCAGTGGGATTTTATGAAGCTGTTATTTGAAAGCCAGTGATCATGACATGAGTCATCATTTAGAGCTCCAAGTGGTTTTAACACCTGGGTTATGAAGTTTACTAGAGAAATGCATTATTAACCATTCAAGCACTGTCACGATGCCTTTCCCCCTTCAGTGAGAAGTTCAGCTTTCTGATGAAGGGCTAGTAGCTGCCAGTGCAGCCTCTCATACAAGTAAAGCTGAATTTCAGACATAAAACATTAGGCAGCTCACAATCACTTTGTTAAAAATTGTTAATGTTGAAAAATAAATCAGTCCTTTGGAATGGTCAGTACTCAATCACAGCTGATGTTGAATATCCAAAGAGCTCTCTTACTCCTTACTGTCCAGGTTGTAAAATTTCTACCCACCAGCGAAGGAGCAGAAACAATCTCTACCTTTCAGTTAACCAGTCATAAAGACTGTTTGAGAACAGCCCCCATCCTGGGAATTATTCATACAGGATGTTCAGTGGATATTTACAGGCAACAAATGCTGCAAAACAAAACCAGATTACTAGATCAAAATACATGTTATTCTACAAGGTAATAGACATATATGTAAAAAATTCAAAATGGTTGAGCACTACTGAGTTCCAAGTTTGAATTACTACCCTTGACAATAAACCTAAGTAAATTCAAGGGAAAAAAAGACTTGGAAGAAAGATAATGTGGATTCTTTAAATACACATTTGTAGGCGAGTTCCATCTGACCCCAGGGACCATGCCTTTGAGCAAAGTGGGTGCAACCAGAGTCAGGTATAAATGTATTATACAGTATAACAGGCCTGCATCTGAGCTCAGAGATGTTTTGCTCAGGTTTAGTTAAAGCTAGCACCAGAAGGAGAAGAAATATTTCTGCATCAATCTATTACTGAATGCAGACAAATAGGTTCTGTGGACTGGCAGAGTCACAGAGCTTTCTGATCAAAGGTAGTGTCCTCACATCAGAGGGACATCGAGGCCTATGAACACGCATCTTGAATCAACCACATGTGATGAGGTGGGACTGCCACACAGCAGGGTAGTAACAAGGGAGGCCACTGTGTCTCTTAGTACCACTGTGTTCACTGTCAATCTGTCCAGCGCCCAGCATGCTGATGTCACTGAAAGAAACCATTTTTTTTCACACTTTTGCAGTATTGAATGAGTTCTTTCCCCCCATGCCTTTTTGAAATTAAGAACAGTAAACCCTTAAGACAGAGAGGACCAATAATTTTCCTCTTTAAAGGAGAGAAAGTAGAAACAAAATTCTTTTCAGTGAAAGACATGTAGTTAAGTCCCTGCTGGGATGCCCTTTGGTCTTCCTTTATTGCAACAATCTAAATAAGTCTCACAGTTATGAGACTAAGAGAGGGTGACGTTTCTTATCGGTACTAGGTTTGCACGGCCAGGTTTTGGTAGTGGGAGGTCTACATGGGTGGCTTCTCTGAGAAGCTGCTAGAAGCTTCCCCCATGTTCAACAGAGCCAATGTCAGCCAGCTCCAAGATGGGCCCACCACTGGCTGAGCTGAGCCCATCAGTGACTATGGTAGTGCCTCTTGGATAGCAGAGTTAAAAACAGAAGAAACCCAGTGCAACTGCAGCTGGAGGGAGGAATGAGAACATGCGTGAGTAACAGCCCTGCAGACCTCAAGGTCAGTGAAGAAGTGGGGGAAGGAAGTGCTCCAGGCACAGCAGCAGAGATACCCCTGCAGCCTGTTGTGCAAGCCATGGTGAGGCAGCTGTGCCCCTGCAGCTCATGGAGATCCACAGCGGGGAAGAGATCCACCTGCAGCCTGGGGGACCACATGGCAGGGCAGGGGAATGCCTGAGGGAGACTGTGACATCCTTGGAAGCTCACCAGGAGCAGGATCCTGGCAGAACTTGTGACCCTGTTCCACGTGGACCCATGCTAGACCAGGCCATTAAGAACTACAGCCCATCAGAAGGACTCACGTTGGACAAATTCAGGGAAGACTTGCTCTGGTAGAAGGAATCCCACACTGGAGCAGGGGAAGAGCATGAGGAGGCCTGCTACTGAGGAGAAAGGAGCAGCAGAGACAACGTGTGATGAACTGACCACAGCCCCCATTCCCTGTCCCCGTGTGCCACCGGAGGGAGGAGGCAGAGAATGTGGAAACAAAGTTGAGCCTACTGAGAAATGGAAGGGTGGGGGGAAGGTGTTTTCAGTTTTGATTTTACTTCTCATTATCCTACTCTGCTACGATTTGTAATAAATTCAGTTTATTTCCCTGAGCTGAGTCTATTTTACTCCTGATGGTAATTACTGAGTGATGTCTCCCTGTCCTTATCTTGACACATGAGCCTTTGATTGTATTTTCTCTCCTCTGCCCAGCTGAGGAGGAAAGTGATAGAGTGGCTTTGGTGGGCACCAGGCATGTAGCCAGGGTAAGTCCATCACATATCTAAAATGGGAGCTTTCACAACGAGATGATTCTACTCTGGTCATTTTATTTTTGACATGAGAATTTACCAGAAAAACAGACACCTCAATCTGAGACACAACAAACATGCTTTATGTTGTAAAGAGGGAAATAAAGTTTGAAACCCTAAACTCACAACTGCATTAGTTTCTAATGAACCAACCAAATACCTGAAACATTCCAGATGTTCCAAGACTTTGGGATTCAGATTCAAATTCCACGTATCAAGCCACTGTTGAAAATAAATATGAAATGTGATACAGATTTAGACAATTTTATCCACTGAGTCCTACTCATATACTGTATAGACAAATTGTTTTGCTATTCCCATCTGTAATGCCTTTTGTAATTGGGTATGCTGTGAAATTCAGTTCTTCTTCATGGCTCCAATGATTACCAGTTTCTCTGTTCCCTTTTTGATGCCTAAATTATCTCATATTCATCTGGACTTTGTCAATGCATAACCGTTCTTATTACTAGCCTTTGTTGTTTCCTGACTTGATTTTGAGTCAGTCTTTTCCTGTAAATATGTATCATTAACATACTTGATTAACTTATTAAACATTGCAGAACAAGCTCATTATGTGTTTTTCTGATGTGATTTAACTTTCATTTTAGTGAGTTCATTGCAACGGAAGGGTTGTAGGATGCAGAGGGAGTGCAAGGTACTGCATAATACTGTCTCCCTGTCAAGCAGTGGTTCAAATCCAGTCTCTTCAAAAGCAGCTTTAATTATCATTGTCTGACAATTTTGGAGAAGGACAGTTTGGTTGCTGCCTCATAAAACTATGAGTTGTTTGTGTAAAGACTTTGTTGCAAGAAGTGAAGAATCACAGAAAATGTGCTTTCTTCTAATATTGAATAAAGGATTTGAGTCTAGTAAGAAAAACTGTTATTCCCCTTTGCTTCCCTTGTTTCTTCTCTTTTTACTGCATGGCAGAAGTTCTGCTGTGAACTTTTTCCGGCCTTCCCTGTGCTTATCTTCTGCTTATTATCTAGAGCAACTGTAAGTCTGTTTACACCACAGTCTGACCCTGGGCAAGTCACTGTGTGAACACACATTCTTTTTCCAGCTGTAGCAGCGTCACCAGCTGAAGAGGTTATCAGCCTGACCCTGCATCCTAGCTACCCATCCTCACTACAGGCAATCCAGCCTGAGCTGCTTTTGGGAGTATGCTTGAATCCAAATGGGTTAGCAGAGATTTACTCATTGCCCTCTAAAGCAGGACCCACTTGTTTGGGCTGAAATGGGCTGGGGAGCTTCTCCATGAGCAGGTAAGGGAGTCTGAAGGAGTAGTAGCTTCTACTGGGAGAGCGGTGATTCTCCATGGCACTGGGTTAGCTGCAGCAGCTCCTTCTGTCAGCTTAGGTGTATTTAAAAGGTGTCATATATCTGTAGGCAGTTAAATGCCACCCTGACACTGCATCCTGTCAGATCTCGGAAGCCAAGCAGGGGCAGCCCCAGGTTAGTACTTGGATGGGAGACCTCCTGGGAATAACAGGGGCTGTAGGTTCTAGTCCTGAGGACTTCACTGTCACTGTCTAAGCTCGCTTGGCCGTGGCAGATGAACCTTAGGAGTTAAATGGTGGGACCAGTTCTGTGCACGCTGTGCCTCACCTAAAAAATCCACTGCGCAGGCTCGAAGGACTCACCCACGTGGGTAGAGCCCTTCCCAAATCTTTGTTCATGAAGCCTGGCCATCATCAGCATATGTCTGTACTGTCTTGGTCAGCATGCTTTGCCTCTGGTGTCTGTAACATGACGTTGATGCTGTTCTCTGATTTTCATGCGAGGTAGAATTCATCAACATGCACAAACTGCTCCCAAAATAAGGGTGAAAAGCACAAAGAAAAGCCAAAGCGTGATTATGAATTGCTATGTCAGATTCTAACAGAGGAGTGATGGCAGGCTTAGCTGCTTCATTTTAGCCATGAAACAAAGTAAATGGCTTGTTTCTATGCTAACTGTTCATGGTAGATAAGAATTGCATCTCCCAGCATCCCTGGAGGAAAGGCTTCATGTGGCTGTCCAGCTCTGTGTGAAAAGTGCATGCCAGACTATAGGTCACAGCAACCCCCTCCTCCCTCAGTCCTAAACTAGAGAGGAGATAGGTCATTTTTGCCTTCTAGGCTCTTCTATTTTCTTGTCCATGAAAGCTCAGTTGATCTTGCTGCTATATCAGGGACAAGAAGAATGGGCACTCCTGTCTGCCTGTTCACTGCACAAGACATAAATTGCTGGTCTCCTCTAACAAGAAAAATCCTGGGGGGAACAAGAGATTTCTCTACCTCCCTGCCATGCTTCTCTACATGGATGGACAGGCCAGGTCAAAATGTGATTCTTCATGATCAGTGCATCTTTCTGTTGATGCCTCATCGGTGAAGCAGCCCCAGGGCTCATGAATGCACTTGGCCATCACACCACCCTGCAGACAGGCAACATCGATGCACAATTTCTGGCATATCACTTGTCTTCTTCCCGCATTTGTAAAACAGTTTTGATGCAATGCAAGGATGCCCTCCAAGCAGAGTCGAGCAGGCCTGTTGGATCAGATTTCTAATGTGGGAATTTGCAATTAAGTCAAAAGTGTAATTTCTCTGCAGTGTCTGTTTACTAAACAAAATCACTAATACCCCTGGGAATAAATCCACTCATTGTGATATTCTCATGAAGACAGTAGAAAAGATATGTCTGTATTAGGAGGACTGGGACATGCTGTCTTTAGTAATTAAGAACTGAAATTGATATTCTCCAGTAGACATACCTGTTTCAAGATTTACTTGGCTCCAGTTCACACGGTCCATAAAGAATCTAAGAATCCCTTTTGTAAAGAAACTATTCAGACATTGTTTCAGAAAAAAATGAGGCAACATAGTAGAAGGTGACACTGTCCCTTTGCTGTCTCAGAGATAAAACAGCTCTTAAGCTTCAGGAAAAAAAATTTCTCCTTTGCCAGAATTAGTGAGGGAATGTATGTAGCCTGTATTCTGTGGGAAATCAGTCTCGATGATTACCATTGTCCCTGCTGACTTTAAGCTTGTCAGTCTCTGCAGCTGATAGTCTGGGGTCTTGCACAAGTGAAAAACTAGTCTTTGGGAAAGTGTAGAGGAGTTACATATGATATACACCACAGCACAACCTGACTGTGTGAGTGGCAGGTTTTCAATTTGCAATATGTCTTTTATAAAGAATCACACTTTCTTTTAGAACACACAGGGAAAAAAATATTCTTGTGTTCATCAAACTGTTGGAGCTACATGACAACAAGCAAGAAGTCCAGAAACCATGGAAAAGAGGGCATCATAATACATAACACTGCATAATTAATCATTTTAACAAAAACACAATCTTAAAAGCCTTGAAGTGTTTATAAGCTTCCAGTGGTCTATTAATAAAACACAGTCAAAATGGAAATTAACTCTTTAAAATATGATGGTAGGTAAAATGGAATTTTCCTCAGAACAATATTAGTTCAAGGGCATGTGTATTTTTCTCTTCTGTTCTTTTAGAAAGAATCACTGAATAAACCTAATTTTTGATTTAAATTGCAGGTACGTACAATAGTGTATGGTATGCTAATCTGTTTTATAGCACAAGAAAAATGTTAGGAGCCATATTATCTAAAAATAAAACTGTTCCAATGGTTTAGCAGATTGGCTAAACAACAGTTTATGGTGGTAGGAACTATCAAGAAATTCAGGCATTTCTCAGTGCTTCATGATGCTTTTCCATAGCCCATTACAGTTTCTTTTTTAAATAAGCCTAATTGGTTTACAATACACACTCATCATTTCACATGCCAAAAATACTGTCTATTAGAGGAACATTAAGGTGATAAAATAATCCCACAGAAGCAAGAAGAACTAGTTGCAGATTAAACCTCTATGGTGTAAAATAAAGGGCACCACAGGAGGACATTAATGTGGAACCTAATTTTGGAAATGTAATGATAATTATTATTTTCCAACAGCTAATAAGAATAATCAGCATTTATACCGGTGTCTCACCTCCTGTATGATCTCGGTGCACTTAGTAAGGCTGAAGTGAAGCTACGTTTTGGGTGAATGAAGTAAACGGGGGGAAAGCAGGTCTGTGACCTGCTGTAGAGTGGTGCTGTTAGGAATGTTTCACACAGCTGCCCCCCAGTTGCCATGAAAAGGCCAGGGCTATTTCTGTGGATGGGTGCTGAGCTTGGGCAGGGGTAAGCTAAAGTGGTACTGAAGGCTTTACAAAAGCACTGGCTAATGTCTACGTAAAGTGAAAGGAGATTTGAATATGCAGTCTTTATAGTCTTTTAATTCCATTTTTTGCTTGGGGAATTTCTTTTATTTTGCTTTGTTAGCTAATTTTTCAGGTTTTGTTATGCTAAGCAAATACTGAAAAAGACCATATTGATTTTGTAGTATTATAATAATAAAACTAATGTAAATATAGTGTAATAAGGATGTAAAATCTCTTCTTAAGCTTCAAAGAAAGAAACATGTTGAACCAGTACAAAGGTTTGTGAAGTCAATCAGATATAACTCTGTTGTGTATCGGTCATAGACTGATTCAAAAACTCATCCACCAGCAAGATCTGACCCAGTCCAGTGGGGAGTGAAGCTGAAGAGAGTGCAGTGTAACCTGCTGTAACAGCACTACTGACTCGTGGCAATTTAATGTGTACAGGGAAATAGGGCTTGAAAATTCAGATGGAATGGTTTGGTGATGACGAGCATCACTTCCTAATCCACTGTGTCTGTTTGAGAACCCAGTTTTTGAATCAGGCTATGACCGATATACAACACCAGTGTTGGTGTAGCTGAAAGGGAATAAGATTGGGAATCCAAGCAGGTTAATTCCAGATGGTTTTTATGTCCTCTCTTTTTTTTCCTTGCCTCCAGGTTATTTTTACTTAGGATCTATTTCCCACTCCATACCACCGTGTGCCTCCATTAGCACTGATGCTCTCTCCTCAGAGAGGAAAGGGCTGTTCAGCCACCAGCTGCCTGAGTCAGAGCAAAGCAGGACTGCTTTGTTTGATGGCAGTGTTGGGTGTATGTGTGACATTGTGCATGTCACTGCATAGCATTTGCTGTTCCCCTGGGAGCTAAGCTGATTGCAGGTGGCACAGTCACAGTGGTGACCTAGTTAGCCAGAATCTTGGCCCAGATACAAGCTCAGTTTTCTCTCCCTAGGGAGTCTGGTTTCAATATGAGGCAAGTAAAATTGGAAATGGGGATGCTCAACTCAGTGTAACCCTTCCAACAGGTCATGGGCCACAGTTTGGCACAGAAAGCTGTTTCTCCTCGAGTTCTATCTACACAATCATGTATAGATGGTCACAAATCACCTTCTCCTGTCTTCTGCGCTAATCAGATGTGAGCCAGTAAAGGTTAGTTGTACGTCTGTGCTTAAACTAGTGTTATATTGACAAGAGCACTGCAGTATGGGCTAACACAGCCAAATGGCGTACACTCCATCACAGGGTCCACAGGCAAAGGCAGGTCATAAATAATGACATCTGTCTGGACTACACATGCTCAGAGTGGTAAGGCGAGTTATGAATCAAATGGTTTGATAGACACTGGCACCAGCATCCTCCTCCAGTACCTGCTGACTAAATGCGGGGTTCTAAGCTGTCAAATGCCATGGGAATGAAATTGAGTTATTGCATTTGCAAGCATTAATCTTGAGCTCAGATGAGTTGTGTAAGATCACAACAGAGGGCTTGGAAACTTCTAGCTTACTCTTTGTCTTTCTCAGCTATAAAATGGCTGAATGATTTCTTGGAATTAAAAACAAAACAAACAAGAAGCACTGCTGTGCTAAAATCTGTGTTCCAGATTATAGTACAAAGCATATTTTTATGGCAGAGTTTAAACTAAAAATGTGGGTAGAATCTTAATTAGCTGGGTGCTATAGAACTCACATTATCAGTTGCCAATAGCTTTCATACTCTTTATGGTTAAATATTGCCTTATAGGCCTGCATTTAGCAATGTCCCTGACCTTTAATGTTTCTTTTTCATAAGTACAACAAAACCTGTATTTTAACATGTAAACTGGATGTAACCTTATTAACATGTTTATCATGATATTCTGATCCAGTTTCATTCTTCAAGCAGGATCCATGGAAAGAAAGATGAACCCAGGGTGCTTTCCATATACACATTGATATAAACAAGGAATCAGAGAGCACATTGCAACCAAGTTGTTTTAAAATATTGTTCCTTTATTGATCAGAATCATGTGTGGATGTGAAATTTCCAAAGATGGGGTTCCAATATAAAAAAAAAATGAGGAGAATTCAAAAGTATGACCTTACTGAGTTTTATTCTACTGCATTGCCATGTGTTTAAGATGATGTAGTTGGGTGAACAGATCACAGTCTGTAATGGGAATATTTTGGTTAATGAAGGCTCAGAACACATGGGGCCAGCCTCACCACAGGCCTAATTGGACACAACAGTATCGATCTCAGTGGCATTGTACCCACATATGCTGGCAGCAAATCTGGCCCCACGCCTGTAAGCAATGAGCAGCAATATTAGAGCAAATATGAAAAAGAACAACTCCTCTAATGATTTTGAACTGAGATCACTGGTGACACAGTTCAATTACAGCATTAGTTCCTGGTGTCAGAGAGAGGTTAAAATGGAATGTAATGACTCTTTAGCAGAGAGATTTGGAGCAATTAGAAGTCTGAAAATGTCTCTCCATGTAACTAAAAATATAATTGCTTTTGAATAGCTAGGCTATAGAATCTTTTTTCTTCTTTTTTTTTCTTTCTTTCTTTTTCTTCACTGGAAACTGTGATTTTTTTTTCTCCTATTACTCATCCACATGGACTTAACTGACTGAGGCTCTAAACTCCAACCCTCTAGTGAGTACTGATGAGGTTTTAAATTACTCTGAATTTAAGCACTTTAAAATACAGGTGAGGAAGTGTGCTAAGGCAATACAACATATGGAGCAAAATAGTGGGTTTATATTATCTTGCTTTCACATCTCTGCATGGAACTCCACCGAGGCCACCTTGGAAAAGGCAGCATCACCCACTGTTAATCACAGGGTACACTTCCTATGCTCCTGCCTGCAGCAGTTTCCAACCAGTCACCAGAGGTGTGTAGAACTCGTGTTTATTGTCCCTGGTGAAAACAATATGATGACTGAGGCTGAAATATTTTCAGTGGAGGATGATCTTCCTGTTCTTTCTACACTTCAGCTGAAAACACACAGCTTGGTAAGGAATGTCAGAGTGGGAGAGGACAAGTTTCATGTCTGACACTTCCCCACCAGGCTCCCCCTTTTTCCTGTCTGCCTTCTACATCACAGGTCCAGACCAACACAGCATACTACAGCAACCCTTTGGTAGATAACTCTCTGTTCTCATTGCCTTGTTTCTGGACCTTCTGGGAGTAAGTTTCTGGGGTCTTTTGATCACAAAAGGCCCAGCTTTTGGTGGTCATAGCACCTGCAGCAGGAGTTTCTGAATGCTGAATAGAGACATTTGCACTGTACTGAAATGAACTGGAGTGCTAATGGGATACAAAGCAGTCACACAGTGTAGATGGGCCATGACGTAGATATATTTCAGGCAGCTCTTCAACCCACCACCACTCTTCTGCAGTGCTCCCCTGCCTGTAAGGGAGGTGAAGCTCTTCTAAGTTCAATACTAAGATGCTCTGAACAGCAGTGTTTCCATATGACAAGGAGTTGTAGAGCCAGATCTTGCAATTCCCTCTTTCCACATCTCAGATGTGTCAGACTTCAGGAGGAATGCAAAGCCAGAAAGCAATGTCTTTCAGCTGTCAGTGTGTGATCATAACCTACAGTTGCAAAATAGATCCAGAGCTATGACAGTGGGAGTCAGGCAAAAAAACCCCAAGAAGCTCTGTAAATTCCACTTGTGCACCTCAAATGAGATAAGGAGGGTTGCTCCTGCAGGAACTGGTGAGATGTTGCTGCCCTTCCACACCCTAAAAAGAATCTGAAAAACATACTGCAAAGCCACTGGGGCAGAAAATCATTAGAGGGCAGCAAGAAAGGAGCACAGAAATTGTCATGCTGTGAAGCCATCCTCTCTTCTTCCTATTTTGGAACTAATTTTAATTATGGTGAGAAAACTTCATTGATAGATATGATGACAGATGATGGCTAATAGCTCTCCAGTAAAGAGCTACCTTGCTGCTGTCAGATGCAGGAGACAAAATGCATATCAGATTGCCTAAGCCATCTCTGCCTGAAATCTGGTAGTGCTGCCAAGAAGCAAAAGATGACAATTTCAGTATCTCCATGGTTTTGTTTAGGTCATAGGGAATTTCAGAGAGCAAGAAACATTTTGAGCTTAATCTTAAACACTGAGACTCTAGCAGTTTTTCAGAGTATTCCCCCAAAATGGGAGCAATGAGCTCAATGTTGACATGAAGAGATAAAGCAAATATACATATATTTCTATCTTTTTTATGGCACTACCAGATGTTCTGCCTCATCTTCTACAGTGCTAATGTGTGTAATGAGTCTGCCTGAAAACACAAGGTCCCTTGACCTTGAGTGAAATTTTCCTCACTCCTGTGAATAGCACAGTTGCATTTGTTAGCTAAGGAGGCAATAAATGTTTATGTCCAATTTAAGGGACTGCAGATAGTACCTATTATGTTTAGAGTAGTGGTTTTTAAAAAGCAAAGATGAATTGAAAAAAAGAAAGTATAATTGCCATTTTATTAAGACATGTATCCATGAAGGTTTAATTGGAAGGAGACAGGTAAAGGAGAATAGTACTCTGCCTTCTTCCCAATTTCTCCCAAATAACATTCCCAGCAGAGCAGTAAGTGCCAACATATTCCACCAAGGAAACAAAAGGAAGAAAGATTTCATTACAAGCACAGTCATCAGTGAATAATCAGTGATCTATAAGTAAGACATTATTACTGATAGTTGCCACTTTTGAGAGTTGATTAATTGTTCAGAGGGTATCGAATATATCTTATCAGAGTCCAGTTTATTTGTTTAAGAAACGATCAGTGTTGGATGCTTGTTAGTGATTCCCAATAACTCAAATTGTCTCTCCTGATCACATTTTTAATTTTCACCTATGCAACATTTATATCAATTTTAAGTGATATTGTAGCACTCCAGAGTTCCAGAAGACAACACAATTGATTGCAGAAAAAGTCTAATAACTAGAAGTTCCTGGTTTCAAACTGTGATTAGCCATTAACCTATTGTGTGACCTCAGACATGTCCCTTAATTCTCTTGTCCCTCAACTTAGCTATCTAATTTGTTTTCACAGAATTGCAACACCTAGCCAAAAGATTAAGAGCCTCGTGTAAACCAGTTATCCAAGAAAATGGAATTAGAAAACAATGACAAAAGCAGCACAAAAGGGAAGCAAAAAAGGTAATGTGTGCGAAAATAGTTACCCAAAACCAAATAAAAAGTTTCATCTCCATTTGTGTATCTTGTTGTACTGTCTGCTCTAAACAAACCTTTTTCTAAACAATCTCATCAGCGTCTGCTTCTTAGGGATTTCTTTTACTTCTTCCAGATTTGTTAACTAATAAATCTAGCAGCCAGTTTCCTTTTAGAATTAAAGTAATCCTATGGCTATGGCAGATGAGAACAAGTGGCTTTCAGTGTCTGGAAAAATCAGGTAGCTCACTAAAAGCTGCATTGTTAACTTCAACTCTCATCACTGATTCACCCCATGCCCCCATGTAAAGTAAATCTGTATAGTAATTAAAAATGTTGTAGACATTGTTCTGGAAACAATGTGAGCTCAGTTCTGAAATCCTTTTACACCATTCCAGAGAGAAAAATAGATTTTTGACTTGAGGAATTTCAAATATGACTAGGTTCAAAACGCACTGATGTAAGTGTTCTACACTGAGCTACAGGTGCTCACAAATTGAGTTGCACTGCTAATTTTTGATTAAAAACAGAGCAGAGAGTGATCCAGGGACATCACAAGTGGACAGGAAAAAGTCACTCCAAGCTTGGGTGCATTGTAATGCCACACTCTAACAGAGTCTTGATCAATCCAGCATCACTACACCCAGCGTTAAACCCATAATCTTGGTAGAGTAGGGATGACATCATGTTAACCATAATGCTTGGATCATCATTTTTTTAGACATTTTTGCTCCAAGGTTCCTTTTGCATTGTGTGGGCACAGTCCTGTCTGTGCCATTTCTACTTCATTCCCTTCACTTTATTGTCATGGCAGACCAGTGGTCTAGCACCTGCCTTTGTGCATACTTCTGTGCCTGTTGCCAGATGCAAATTCACCTCCAATGGAAAAAAAGCACAAACTCACAATGAAAATATTTTTTATCTGGGTTGATTGCATCTTCTCCCTTTTTTACTACTCTGCTCTCATTTCCTATGGCTGAGAACCCCGAGGAAGGGCTTTTGCTAGTCACACATGCATTTCTGTGTGCTACAAGCTATAAGATGAGTTGGTGCTTCACACTTCCACCTTTCTGGCCAGTCCATGAAATTGACACTCCTCCACGGTCACCACTTGAGTCTTGCTAGTGCCCTTCATTACTCCTTGCTGAAGTGCTGCTGAATCACTGTGTTGCATTTTTCTCCTAATCCTGCTTGGCAGAAAGGAATTCTTAAGTGTATATTTCCTTCTCTTAATGTGTATTTTCTTTTTCCAGAACCACCTCTTACTATGTGCCTGTGACAATCTAAGGCCACAGTCAAGGCAAAATTTGTTGGTGCTAGCATTTACCAACTCCACTGGTATATTCTAACAAACAAGCTCTTGGGCACACAAGTCCTTTTTCAGGCCAGCTCATCCCTGGTGTTTTCATTGATAAGTCTCAAAAATCTTGACAAATGAAAGCATTGTCATTTTGCAGATGGGCAAAAGAAGTGTGGAGCAGGAGTCTAGCACAAGAAGGGCATGATTCTATGGCTTTTAGGAAGCACTGAAAGGTAAATAATGAAGAGAAAAGTAAAAGGCTGCATAACTAACCCCTTCACCTTGGATTATACATTAGGACCTCCCCTGCCTGACACTGCCAACACAGCATTATCTTCCATGAACCGGGTGGTAATTTGAGATATAGTGTTTTAATTATTAATAAAAGGTGCTTGGAGACGTCTTGCCCTATAACAGACACCACTTACAGTGAAACTCTGCAGATGGAGCAGAATATAATCTTAAATGATATGATTAATATTTATGTAACTTGATAAGCTAGTTTAGATCCTGACCCTCACTGGGTTTCTGTGGAAATGTTTTCCTGCTTGCACCCCTACTCTCCCTCCTCTTCCTCCTCCCACCTCCATCGTGGTAATAATCGTGTGGCTGCTGCCATAGCTCTCAGACTTCAGGGTCAAGTTTTGAAGGTAGAAGAGAGCTGAACGATCATCAACCTTAAATTGGAGCTTCTGACCACTTCCACCTCCCTCTTTTCTGTACCTCTTTGCAAGGAAAAAGAAGAGGAGGCTCTGCTGGCATCTATTGAAGTGCAAAACAGGATATATGCAAGCACAAAGCTCAGGTAGTCAGTCTTGGATTAGGATACTAGTTTTAAATTTTGACAGTGTTTTAGGTGATGCGGAGGGAGAACAATAAGAAACTCAGCATAGGGAAGCTCCTGAAAAAGATTAAGTGATCTTGTGAAATAGTTCTGTAAGATATAATGGACCAGGGAGCATAATTTCTACGTGTTCCAAAATTTAAAGGCACAGTAACCTAACATGTCTATCATGATTTTGTAAAATAATAGTTCCCCTATTTTTTCCAGTTGTGTCAAGTTGCCTTATTTTACCTCTCACTGACAGTATCGGCCTAGGGCTTATCGATACATCACTGTAGGACAATTCACTCATGGCACACTTTAAATGAAATATCCACATATTAGATTTACAACCCCAAAGTGCTCAGTAATTCATGCTTTCACTGCATAATAACAAGTGTGCTTGCATAGGAAAAGTGACACTGAACTTAGCATAAAGCATTGTTTTTTGAATTTTATTTGATGAGAGCAGACAAAAATAGCAGTGGTTTGCTTATTAAGCAACACTAACCTCGGCCCTCACTATTCATGAGTGAATGAAGGCTGTGAGCATTAGAGGGCAGCACAGTAACACTTTCCCACCTGCAAGGAGAAGGATTTTAAGATACCATCATTTCCAAGTGGTCCAGTTCAGACAGTTCCGTCAGACCTTCAAATTTTTCTCATATCTCCCAGTAAGAGCTCTCTTTTCTTAAAGGGCCAGGGCACAGAGGATATGTTGGTCACAGGAACAGGTGAAAGAACTGTACTTTTCATATTTTGGCTGCTGATAAGGTTCCTGACCTTACAGTCTCTGTAGGCAAAGGCTTATTTTTCCATTTGTGGCTTGCTTTCTTTGTTCACATTTTATAGAGCTTTTAATGCTTTTTTCTGGGAGAGGGAAGAATGAATCCGCTGCAATGATTAGCCACACCAGTTGGGTTGAGCATGAAGCACATTGTATCTTCCAGACACTCAAAAGAAATCTGGCTTTGGAAAGGGCAAGTTTAAACATGAAAAGAATTAATGATCTGTAATAATGAAAAATCACCCTCTTTGTTATCTAATTTACTAGTGCCAGACACCTTTGCAATTTTTGTGCTGTGAGTAGAAGGCTGGACTGTGGTAAATAATCAACAATTACACTACCATCAGATGAAGATTGATTCAAGAAGGCCATTTTTATCCTGCAGGATCTGAAGGATTTATTCTTTTCCTTTTTTCTTACATGAACAGGTCACTTCAGTTGTGACAAGCCCATACAGTATTGGAATATACATACAAATGTTACAGAACTTCTCCATTGTCCAGATAAGTCAGAAGACTGATCCAATTATAAAAGAATGAGACAGCTCCAGCTCTCAACTAGGTGTCATCATGAGCCCAGCTGGAGATCTAGACCAGCAAAAGACCTCTAGACTGTCATTCTGCAGGCCACTGGGCTGGAAACAAGGTCAAGGAGGAGCTGATTGGCTTCATTACCGAGCAGCCAGAGCTCCTGTCCCTGCCTTGTGCCTCCTCACAGCATAGCAGCTTGGTCGCAGAGGACCAGCAATGATCAGAGGCAAATGCTGAGCATCTCACAACTTGCTGTAGCAGGCTGTGAGTGTGTGATGTAGCTGAGGGAGATTTCAGAAGTATGAGCAACACAAAAAAAAAAAGACATGCCCTGAACTAAAAGGAAGCAAGAAAACTCTTTCACAACTAATTAGAGTGGTGTGGTGTCCGAACTCCGTCTTTCAGACAGGTGAAAAGCTTTTTCTCCATGGGAAGAAAGAGAAAGCCTGTGAGCAGATGCCTGAGGCCTGCAACACACATTCAAAAGACAAGAAGAAAAAAAAGACGAGAAAAATCTGCTTGAATATTTGAACAAACCATCTGAGTGAAGGCTTGTATCATTGAATTAGCTTTTAAATCAACCAGACCTTCCATAGTCAAGGCCAATGCTTTCATTCTTGTACTCAGTTTGACATCCTTTACCCACTCATTCAAACACTACCCGCTATCACTGAACTGTGCTGCAGGGTGCTTGACAAAACAGTGAAAAAATAAAAACATACATAAATAAAACTTGGCATGATATGCCTTTCTGCCTACGTAGATCAACAGCATTGCCTTTATCATGCATTTCTTCAAAACAACTTTCCTTTCCAGCAGACAGTAATTTAGTATTGTCCAGGGAAAAATCTCTTATTTCATGCATTTAATTGTACCACAGATGACTGGAATTTGAGTGAGGAAATAGACATTTATGTGAATAAATTGATTATGAACAGTCTTCTAAAACTTGATTTGAAGAAAAAAAGATAAATAGCTGATTCTTGATTGCCTCTTGGAGTCAGCTCTGTCTCCTGTTTGCCTTAGCACATGAGCTTTCTGTTTATGTGGAGGCCAGGTAATCTGGAGGGAAAGAATGTGTGAGACTGGTTGTTACCTTACATGGACCTAGGATATAATAAAACACATGTATGGATCATATATATGAGTATATGCTTGTATATTATGTATATTATATACATTACATACTAAGCAACCCGATCTAGTGGAAGGTACTCCTGTCCATGGCAGAGGGGTTGGAACTATGTGACCATTAAGGTCCCTTCCAACCCAAACCATTCTATGATTCTATGATGATTACTTATATATATACACACACATATATATCTGCAAGATTGAACTTCCCTTATTCATTTGACTCTTATACCTGTAGACCAGTGGTTCACAGAGAATACCACTGCTATACATTTATGGGGCTTTCTCCAACAGGACTTACCCCTTCATGGTAAAGACTTTGGAAATACTAAGAAAAAACTAACTAAAATCAAAGCATGAATGCCAAGTACTGCAAGATACTGCTGCAGCTATAGTGACAGCACAGTATAAGACTACAAGGAGGCCTAAGATGGCCTTAAAGTCACCAGCTTAGCTACCAGCAGCTGTGTAGCTTCTTGCATATTTTACTCATCTCCTTAGCTTGTTTTTGCCTTTGAGCTACAGCAAGTTTGCAGATTCAAGGTATTTTGAGTATAGATACAAACTCCAGTCACAGTAATGAGGGTAGATACACTGTTGGGGGAGAAAAATTGAGACTAAAGAAATTTGAAGAGGGAGAAATAGGATAAGGAAAGAAAGAGGTGGCAGCTGGGGCCAAAAGAAGAAACTGCTGTCGTGATGGGCTCCTTCACTCTCGGTCAAAAATACAGTAGCACTATATTTCCACTCCTCCTTCTCCATTTCTTTCATTGCCACATTTGTTTTGGTTCTCCATGGAGTC
This sequence comes from Sakesphorus luctuosus, assembly GCA_013396695.1. Lineage (NCBI taxonomy): Eukaryota > Metazoa > Chordata > Aves > Passeriformes > Thamnophilidae > Sakesphorus > Sakesphorus luctuosus. The sequence continues at coordinate 39,951 of VWZD01003901.1, read as the reverse complement.
CTGCAGTCTCCTACAAGACTTTCAAGAGCAAGTGGTGAAACAAGGTAAGCAATGAGGGAGTAAGGTCCCCTGTGGGTTTAAAAAAAAGCACCCTCCACTGGCTGCCCTGTGACAAAAGTAATTACCTGGTATCACAACATAGGGTTGGAGGCCATGAAGGATCTTATTCCCAATCTTAGCCAGTGATGATTATCTTCAAAACCCTTGGAGGTCATTTAATCATTTGTTAAGCTCAAACCATGGCTTTTAGTCAGTACTTCGAGATTGGCCTCTGTCACAGACCACTTTTCAGACAACTTTGGCTCAACCCATCAAGTGTACAAAAATGAAACCAGGAGCTTCAACTACAATCTGGCAGGACTATGGATCCTGTCTCAGCTTTTCATGTGCAATTGGATTGCTGAATATTGCCTATTTCCAGCACATAGGAGTGGGACTGCAGCAGTTTAGTTTACTCTCCTTTTCATTTTAAGTCCACAAAAAAAGTACTATTAGTACAGCAATGAGAAGAAGTGAGCCCCAGCAAATATGCTGTCAATTATTAAAAGTCTACTGCTTCTTTTTAGAAGGTGAATACCCTGCTGTCTCCCTGTCTGCACCACCCAGCCAGGTGGCCTTGGCTGAGCATATGCAGCAAAGTAATCACTGACCTGTGATGTGCTTTGTGGATCCTTTCCGAGGCACTGGATGGGGTGAAGGAATGTCAGACATATCATCTTTTATATGGGACCACATAATTGCATGACAAGAACCCAAGCCCACAAAAGGACTTTTGTTCCTAAGAGTAGAAAAAAAAATCTTGCCTAAAGCCTATCCTATTCTGCATCTGAAAAACTGTAGTCAGTTTTGTTTTCTTGTGCAAAATTCTCTACTACTGCATCCAAATTTAGCACCACAGCCTTAGGAGGCAGTTCCTGGATTGTCCAGACAAATAATTTTTATTGGAGCTGTTTGCTGATGTGTTTCTGTAGTTGGGAGGCACTCTGGGCCTGTACTCTGACCTGGAATTTTAGAACTCATACACAGCTTCAGTGATGAAACTTGCAGGGCTTCTGCTGTATTGACAGCGTTACTTTAGCATCTGTCTCCCACCTAAACCTGGTCACAAGCTAAACATTTAGGAGTTTGTGGCCAGTTTTCCTGATGCACCTGCTTTTTACATTTGCCAGGAGTTTTGTGTTCTGTGCAAAACACAAGGACTCTGGTAAGCCATTCTAAAAAGCATTGAAGCTTTGAATACTGCCTCAATTTTACACAGTTGCATAGCTGTGATAGCATCCACCCAGGAGATCAGATGCCTGGGTGAAGCACATTTTTGAAGAGATAGTAATTTTAAATGCCTGCCTTTTACAAGACTACTTCAACAAACAGACTCTTTGGGGGTAATATTCTGCCTCTCTTGTGGAAGAACAAAATAAGATTTCTTGGGAAAATGTTACTCTTTACCCAGAAAACAAGGTATATGATAAGGAAAGGATCTTCCTGGATCCTGATTGTAAGAATACAGTAGATGTGCTTTAGACAATGGTTTATTAATACAGATGGCACTGGCACTCTGCTTTTCTTCTCATCATGGACATAATTGTTTCAGTAATTTTCTTGTCACTTCTTTAATTTCTAACTTTAACCTGACTTGGAGAGGGCTTTGACAAAAGACAACCTTCCTCTGGCCTTTGGTTCTCTCTTTGGACTAGTCTACATAGTTGGAAGTGGCAGCAGAAAATACTCTCTTCTCTTGTGTCATTGTGGTCTTCATGACTTGCTTGACAATGAGCTAATATAGCAGTACTTATGCTTTGCCTTTCAATTTGCTTGGAAGAAAGTATGGATGGATGATTTGATGTGGCCTTCCTCTGTAGACCTCAATAGCTTTGCACATCCATCTTAACCATTTGTATGGAGCACTGTACAAGCCTGGGGCCAACTTTTGGATGAGTTTTCCTCTTATGTGAGATGTAGCTGAAGTAGGTGCTGCTGTTTGAATAGGTTTTCAAACCGATAATATTTGTCCTTGTTTATGTTGTAACATACTTTTCCCCACCTTGCTATCATCCAGTTGTGGAAGTGTTAAAAACATATATAGTTGGCTCACTGAAGCTACAGAGTAGAAAGGCATGCCTCCACTGTTTTGCTTTGGTAAAATCAACACACTTTTAATGCATTGTGCATTCCATGGCTTGTCTAAGACCCAAGTGTATTTTGGTGATGAGATTCTTGTATACTGAGAACTCACAAACTTTTTCTACTCCACTAGAAGTACATGTTGTGCATAAAGCATTTATGTATTACAGACTGAGGGAAATGCCTAACACTTTTTCTTCTCTTAAGCTAAACACCTATATGTTGCTCATAATTATTGAAGCAAAAACAAGTGGTAAAAACATACCACCATAAACACTGCTGCAGGACTGTGCTATATGGCTTGGGGAAAAAGATAGGCACCATTTATGCAACTTCATTTTAAGGTGAAGCTTCTCTCTGGAGACCTGGATTTATTTTTTTCTTGAGAACATGTCTGAAAATAACTTCAGCATAGTGTAATCTATCTCATTATAAAGGCAAAGAAGTATATTTTATAATCTCCAAGTACAAAAGCTCCCTCACATAGGGACAGTATGACAGCTGGCAGACAAACAGTAGACTCCATCAGAGGCAAAGAAAGCTATTTGATTGTTCTTTAAATTGAGTAGTAGAACTTTTAACAAGCAAGGCCTCCAATCCCAATTGTAACAATGTTTGATGCACATAGCTCTGCCATCACCTGTCCTTGTTTGAATGGTACATTACTGCCATCAATCCTGTTTTGAATGAGCACTAATCTAATCACTCTCTTGCAGAATATCATGTTTAATTCCTGGATTTCACAGTTCTGCATGATGAAGTTGGGTTGAAAGGCAACTGCTGTGTGTGTGAAGTATTTGAGAAATTGGAGCGGCAGGCCATAGTTGTGCAGGCTGCAGGAGATGGGAAAGGTGTGAACGCATCATGAGCTGAGGAAACCACTGTTCAGGAAGGGTGAAACCAGTTGGAGCAAGATATTTAGAGGACAGAGAGAAAAGACTTGGAGTGATTAGTGGGAAAAGACCACATGGGGAAAGAGAGTGAGTCCCTGTGGAAAAAAAACCCTTAGAAACACATCCTCTCATGGCACAACTACAGTGACACTGCAGATAATGGAATGAGGAAGTAATGGAGGATTGTGTTTTAGTTAATTTTAACTCTTAAATATACTTAAATATTTCTGTTCAGATCAGTTCCCCACTCATCACTCTCAAGACAAACTCCTGACCTTGTAACTCCTCAGTCAAGATCTGTGTACTATTATGACAAAATTCTCTCATTCCTTGGAAAATTGTATCTTTCATGGGAGGTAAGAAAGCAGAATGTGTGCTTTTTGCAGTACAGCAAATCACAGTCTCACAGTTGTTTAATTTCTGTCTTCATACTCTCTATATTAGTTCTTTTTGCCGCTCCTTTGCTTCTTACTACCAAGAGAGATGGCCAGCTGCCTAATTAGAGGGCAGCAGCTTGATATGCAGTTGCTTTGTGTCAGGGATCTATCTCAAGTCCCAGCCCCTGCAGAGCATTCAAACAGAAGTTTTTCCCTTGGAAGCTGTTAGCCTTCTCCCTTCAGGTTCCTTGCTAAGAGATGATGATGCTCCAAACTCCTTTGCTTTGTCTTGCTTCAGTGTTTCTATTACTGTTATGATCCGTACACTCTTCCCATCATTTTATTTCAGTCCCTTGTGGCTGATTGTTTTCTAGGCCTGTGACAGCTTCTGTGAGGAGACAAGGTGTTTGTTTCGGGTGGACCATCTCTAGCACATGAATGTGGCCTGGGGAACTTTGATATTGTCTAGAAATAAACTAGCATGGGAATCTCAATTGCACAAGGCCAGGCTATGTTTTGTCTTATATTTTAGTTTTCTGATTTCATTCCCTTTGCTAGTTCTCCTCCAACTTTTTTTTCTTTCTTTTTTTTTCTTAATAAAGACCTTATCTAGAATTACACTAGCAGGTTGGGGAAGTAGAACTACAGCATGAAAGGATCAAGTATTCTACCAAATAAGTATCTTGCTGAGAACATCACATATAAAACCTGAGGGGTTCAGCCTAGGAGCCCCTGGGCCAGTGAGGTCAAGCTGCAGTGTTGCACTGAATTTTATATATTTGTAGATTTTTATATAGCTATGTAGTTTCTTATATTTAAAGTAGTAGCTAACAGCTTCGAACTGCTGTGACACATTTCTGGATCTCTGTGTCATGGGGAAAATAATAGCTAGAATATATCACCTGACACTCATGTACCAAAACTAAGATAATAAGATACCATTTTAGTCAAAATAAGAAAGAGGGCCCAGGAACCTTGGAGAAGCTCCAATGAGGGAAAAGTGTCATGATAATGAAGAAGAAGATGAAGTAAGGTGTCTCAGGACCCCAGACCAAATTCTCATGGGGTCTGTCAAGGGGCAGACCCAGGGGAGGTTTGGGGAGTGACACCAAGGTGACCTAAAAGTAGACAATTCTTAGATTGGATGTGACCTTTAGATGTGATAATCAAGTAATGTTATAAATTAGTAATACCCATGTACAAGAACTGATGATCCTTGGCTCACCTGCCTATCTGCAGCACGTATCCCCATACTGGGGGGGAGGACTTCTCCTCTCCGGCTTCCAGGTGAGCCATGAAGAACCTGAAGACTTGCTTGAAGAATACAAGATCGGTATTGGGCAAAGGGCATGTGTCTCTCTGTATGCTTTTTATACTTTGTACACCTAAACCCCTGTAAGTGAAGAACTCCTCTCTACCTTACCCAGATAATATTGTCTTGGAAAGTTTTTTCCATACATTTTAGGCAGCATCAGGAAGGTAGAGCAGGCTGGGGCATTCATTTCTCTCAGCATTTCAGTGAGAACCATCCCTGTTGCGTCAAGAAGTTAAATTGCATTTGCTGTGTTGCAAGCAAGGAGGTAGTTTTGAGGAAAGAATTGCTATAATCTTTTACATAGAGACTCATTAATTTCTGTGATGTGCTAAATCTGCTCACTTGGTTGATGGTTAGTGCGGGCATTTTCTAATTGCTACCCATAATGCACTTCTAACTCCAGAGAAACTAATTTAGCAGCCTTTCTTTTCATCCCCTTGCGTTTTTTCAGGTAGGATTATGTTGATACCATGTAAGTTTACAAAATAAGGTAAGTTATGCTCTGTAAAGGTACTGTCTGGATGTCCATAGCAGAGGGGAAGGATTCAAATGCTTATGAATGAAAGGAGGTAATGGCAAAAAAGTCAATATTGGAATTTTAGTACAAAGTATTCTGCCTCTTCAATATTGAAAATACATTGGTTTCTTTCAAATGCTATTTTGTTGTGCTGTGCAATGAAGATACTTATAGTTCTAAGTTAAATATATATCTCAGGGCCTTTCAAAAATGACTTCTTTTTGAAAAAGCAGCCTTCTCAATGCTTTAAATTTTGAGGTAACTATCCAGAGACACCTGGAAGGAAGCCAGGATTTTAGAAAGATGGAACTTTTTTACTTGCTTATGGAAAAACATAAATAAGATGGCAAACATAATGTCATTTTACTTTGCACAAAAAGAAACAATGTAGCAGGAGTGGCCATGCATGAAGAAATACCAACCCAGTGTCCCATTTTGTGAGACAGGTTTTCCAAGTCCAGCACAGTTGGCTTTGGACATGGCTGTTACTGTGGGCACAAGAAATCTGAGTCTTCCAGATCGCATTTACTTTGAGCAGGCATCTCTGACAATGATTTGAGTCAAGAATGAACTAAGCCTTCAGCCTAAACGAACAGTTTCACAATACTCCTAAAACACAAGCACATAAATTCACATGGTGTTTTCAGAGCAGATGCTTTTCTTTCTTTTGCTTTTTATTTTTTTATTTGCTTTTTTCTTTTTTTTTTTGTCAGCTGTGCCCCTAACAACAATTGATGGTTCAGGTTGAATGCATGTTGTTATGCTATTTTTATGTGTGGTTATTGGGATTGTTTCTTGTTTGTCAGTAGTTGCCTGCCAGCTGGTGGCTGGATTCTGCTGGACAATTAGCAATTTTCCCCATATGGTGAATAGATTTACTCCACATGTATCTTGCATGTGATAGCATCTGAGATTCAAATAGAAATGTTTTGGTGAAAGACTGTTCTTCACTGTCAAAAGTAGGGCTTTTCATATTTACAGAGAACTATGGCTTTAAGAGTGATGAAAGTGCTTTTGAAATGGTTTGTGTAATCCAGTTAGACCCAGGTGTTTGCAGTTCTCCTAGAAATGAAGCAGGACTACAGAAATGCTGTTCCTAATTTGATGAATAATAAATATGAAGGATTTTTTTTCCTTTTCACACAAATTTTGTTCATAATGGGCTTGATTTCTGATGATCTGCTTTGTTTCCACCTCCTGCACAGCTCCAAATTAATAGATGCCGTGTAAACCCGATCCCTGCAGGACTGAATTATTTCAGAGTCCACTTCACTACATCTCATCCTACCAAATTCCAGCTGATCGCAGAAGTCATGCTGTGCACCCATTTAAACTGAAAAGCTTACAGGCTTGGTTGGGCCTTTTCAAAGTTTGCAGAGATTTAGCTTTAATCCTCTTAAAATATTAGGCCATGTGACCTTGCATACCATATTGTCAGTGGGATAAAGATCCCTTTGATTTTTATTCACATTTCTTCACATGGGACGACGCAGGTTAATTCATTACATTGCTGTGCCACCTTTGGCTCCCCATCCCCTCCCTTAGGTCACTCATGTGGATGTAGGAATGCTTTGGCAAGTAGGGTTTGCATTTTTCTGCAGCTCTCTGTTCCAGTTTGTTTTTCAGAGACATTCTCAGAAGATGTCAGCTTTGCAGGAAAATAAATTGTTTTATTTTTGCATAAAAGATGTCATTCCATCTATCTTTATGGCATGGAGTTTTTCACTATAAATGTTTCATGCAGACAATTTCAACTATTCATCTACTTACTTTTACTTTATAACTTTTCAATTAAACAATGGGTTTGGTTGTTCCAATCTGCTGTTGTTATGAATTTTGCCTTCAGGTTTTGTAGGGCTTTTTGAATGTTTACAGTGTATCAAAAAGAACGCATAAGGTGTAGAGAGAAGAAAAATGGTTCAACCAAGGCAGATAACGGATTTGAAAGAAACTGAGTACATGCAAGTCCCACAGCCTCTTTCTTTACACACATGCAAAAGCAGTAAAAAATTTTGATCTACTAGTGGCCTTGGCTAGAAAACTAGATTCCATGCAAGGAAAAATATAGGGTTTTCTGTCTAGAAAAGCAGGGAAGAGCAAGGAATGGTTTTCAGAGATAAATTGAGAGAATTTAGGTGCTGTCCAAGTGTTTAGTGATTTTAACAATGACAAAAAAATTGCAAGAGAAGGCATACTTTCTGTGAAAATATCCCTTTAGCTCAAACCTCTTATTTTTATCTAGTACTGCATTCAGAATTTGGCTAATGTTGCTTCCCTATAGTCTTCCAAAGTCCAAACTAAGGAAAGGTGGTAAAGCAGTGGTGGTTTCAGGACCAATGCTAAAGTTCCACTGCTTGTCCATGAAGTTCATGAGTTTAAATTCAAAATATTAACCTGTCCTGCCATCTGCTAGTAACCAAGCTATTCTTACACCATACCAGTATTACCCAGGTCAGCTTTTGTACATTTTCTTTTCCTGTATATCCTTTGGGATATCTTTCTTCTGGAAGAAGTAACACTTGGCAATTCTTTATCAAGAAATATCAGAGTTTGTAATTTACTGATGCACATGCAAGTCCATTATAAAAATTTACCAGATGACCTAAAACCAGGCAACATTGTTTTGTCCAGCTGCATTTCCAAATGACAATGCTCATTTTACAGAAAGCTGTACATTCACGACCTTCCCCAGTGGTGGCAATACATGAGGATTTCTGAGGGATTTGGCAGCCTGTCAAATGTGTGAAACCCTATTCTAAAAGGGATAATTTTAAGGGACATCTTCCAACTTAAATATCACCTTGAGCTAAAAATTTTCCAGTGTTTATTCTAGCTTTTATTACTGCAAGTAGTACCTACATGCACAGGCCAGCAAAGGTAAAACAACCATGTGTTTTAAATCTACTGTTTATTTTACATGAACACATTTTCCAGGTGAGTCTACAACATGTACATTTTTAGAATAAATACTTTTATTTTTGAGATCGGGTCAGGAGATTGAAGATAGGCAGATAGCTATAGCAATTTAGAGGCTGAGTTTAATTTCTGATTGAAAAGGAGCTCACATTTAAACAATTTGGAAAAATCTACAGGCTCTGCTTCACTTTTCCTTACATATAGCTGCAGCTAAACTGATTACTTTCTCCCTACCTCATCCACTCCCAAAAGCAGAAGTGAGGGTTGTAACAAGGGCAGCTAAATACAAGATAGATGATGAGTCAGAGGCTTCAGCTGTGATTTGTGCATCCTGGCATATTAATATAAACTGATAACAGCTTATAATAAGCATCTGCCATTGCCTTCTGTTAAAGATGAGCTACTGGACTCGCTGGACATTTGATGTCACTGAAGTACAACTGCTCTGGTGCTCTTTGTAAGGGCTCAAACCATTAGCGCAGACACTCAGGAGAAGAAAAAAAAGTATGAAAAAGCTGACCATCTCAAGTTCCTCAGGAATATCTGTGTAAATCAACACAGAGTCCAATGCCAGAAAAGTCAGGATTAATCTTTGGGGCAGGAGAGGAGTGCATATACACTGATAAACTAGAAGCTATGGATGAACTGCATCCCTGGAATGGGCTTACATTTTTTTAACCAAAGTTGAGGTTTGGTTTCTGTTTGGATTCTGAGGGCTTAAAATGTAGCAGATGCGGTAAGATGAACTCCAAACAATATTGTGGGGGTGAGTCAAAAGAGAGGCCAACCAGTGAGAATGATCACTCACACAGCTTCTTCCTCAACAGTCAGCTTTAATTTGTTCTCTTGCATCTCTTGTGCTCCAAGAAAGGTAATATTTTTGAGAAGGGGAAAAGAAGTGTCTAAAGAAATGTGAGGTTACAAATTTGCAAAGGGATTTGGGATCAGATGTGAAAATTGAGTCTACTTTTAATTAATTTAAAATAGCTGAATGGTGAGTCCATGGTATTTCTCTAAATGTATGGTTGTAATCTGAACAGGTACACAGCACACATCAGGATATTAGATCTGTAGATCACTGCACTGGAATGGTAACCTGTGCTGAAAATTAAATGTCACCTCATGTTTAGTATTTGTTACAGTGAAATATGACTTTTGAGACTTCGGTAGAGAACTGAGGACTAAGAGAATACTTCAAGATCCTGCTGCTGCCACATGAAGAAGGAAGGCAAAAGAAAGACACATGCTGGAGTGGGTGGGGGTGCCAGAGCCTGTTCCTCGTGATGAAGTGATTGGATTAGACAGTTTCCACATAAACAGATGCAAAGAAGGTTATTACTCTCTTAAAGCACTAGTGTTAGCCAGCAGCAATGTGAGAGAAGTGCCAGGTTACAAGCAGAGACTTTTTCTCAGGATTCAATCTGTTGCTTTCCTAGTTTTCCAACTTTTCCTCCTTCTGAGAGATCTGATGAAATCATTAGTTGCTGTGATAGGTGATAAGTGGAGGGGGCTGGGAAGGACACTGTCTAGAAATTAAGAATAGGCTCTATTTTTCATTTCCTTCCAAAACTGCTTCTTGCTTTTCAATCCTTCCTCCCTCTTCCTTCCTGCAGAGGTTTCCTCTTCTCACTCTTATCATCTCTGCTTATCAGCAAAACTTAGTTCTCCTCTCCCTTTGTCTGCAGGCAAGCAGGGCCCTGTTGTCCCACCTGCGTTGAGTTGCATGCCCAGCTGCTGGCTGCATGGCAAACCACATGCCCAGAAAGACGCTGTGGATCCTGTCATGCCACTGCTGCAGCTGTCTTGGGAGCAGCTGGAGACTGAGTGGGAGCAGTCTGGTTTATGGGGTGAAAAGGAACTGTGAGCACAGGGAAAGTAATTCCCTCATTGGACATTCTGTCTTATTTTGGGAAGCTTGATAGCTGCATGTTTTCTTATTGAGTGATGTGGTGCAGGGGAGAGTCTCACTTTAGCAGTATGCATTTTTTTTTCATTTGGAAAAGAGAAAACATTCAAAATTGAGAAATAGAAAATGTGCCCCAAACTTTGTGATAGAAATACAGAAAATTAAAAGGAAAATTAAGAAATCAACACTAAATGATAAATTCACCAGTCCTGGACAGAATGACCTGTGGAGCACCTGTTCCATGCAGAGGGAGGGGGAAGACACTACTTTACTGCTCACCACCAGGGAATAAAACCTGGAAACAGGGAGGTGGAAATGAATGGAAATCTTGGGATTAGATTGCAAGGACTGAGAAGACAACACTCATTAGAGATGGGGGAGGAAGAGTAGAAAGGAAGGTCTGCCAGATCACACACATCATTGGGGTAGGAACCATCAAGTTGTGTGGTAAATGCTACCAGAGAAAGAGTATTACAGTGATTCCTTCCTCTAGCATAAATATCACCTAACAGGCTCTCAGGAAAAGGAACAGATCTTAAAAAGTATCTTTTGCCTTTTGATTTGAAAGTGGAAAGGGCTATGGGTATAACAAGCACAAACTGTTTTAACGCTTCTATTTAAGATGTTACAGCTTTTAGTATAGCATTGCCTACTGGCTCTACAGGAGTCCCTGAAATCTCAGAGGCTTGAAAATGAAAGGTGACTGCTTTTCAGTGCAAGGAGTCTTCCCTAAAGTCTCTCTCTGACTGTTGCAAGGAAGCAATGTGATGGCTGAAACAAAATGTTTCAATAAACTCAGCTACTCAGGGAATGAATTGCTGTGGGTACCAAATGCAGTGCTCAGACAGCTATGTCAGAAGGTGAAAGCAGGTTAGGTTATAAATGCAACAATAATTACAGTCTTGTTGAAGAGAATTTCATTGTACATTAAAAATTCAGATGACACAGAGGAGTCAGTAAGGCTATGAAAGACTGCTCTGAGATCTGAAGGTTAAATAAAAAAGACCATCTCTGAAAGAATCCCAAATCTAGAAAAACTAATGTGACAAAGTGGCCAGTCAGCACTTCCAGGGAAGAGATGCAGACAGACAAAACAAAAAATGAATAAAGGATCATTAAAGATCTGAAAGGGAAGAAGATTCTTCCAAGTCATTGAGGTGAACAGTGTAAGCATTGTGAAACAACTATACTAATGAAAGGCCTGGAAACCATGTGATAAAAGTTCCATTCTGAGTAACTAAACACATGCTTTTTATTTATGCTATATTAGAAAAAATGGACAGCATAGGGAAGAGCCAAACTCAGGCTTTGTTGTCTAGGCTAGCATCAAAAGGACAAAGAGGAGTGCTCATGGCCATCAGGACACACGGGAAGGGGACTTGTGCTTGGGAGGGGATCCACAGTTCTGTGCCTTGGAGGCAAAGAAACATCCATGAGTCCTCCTTCAGAGGAAGTGGGTGTTTTCTGCTGCTGATCTAATTACCAAATGGTCAAGTCATTATTAAGAGGTATTTGCTGCAAACCAAGGTGCTCGTAGTAGTTGTCTGGACTCCAGGGCCCTGATAACCTGTGCCACTGAGGTCATGGAGCTGCTTGAGGGGATTTCCATCTTACTGTGGCATGGCTGCACTGCCCTTCTGCACAGGCTCTCTCTCCATTTCAGCAAGAGTACATCTATTGCTCTTCATGACTGTTCAGGAGGCTCCAAGTCACTCAGAAGTGTCTGAGCCACTCCAAAAAGTCTGTGTTTTACATGAGGATACCCTTCCATTTGGAAAAATGCAGGACTAAATATAGCAGCAAAGAGGCTTTGATTGTGCTCCTTAATTCCTTGACTGGAGATCTTGGAGATTTTACAACCCTCCACCAAAATGCAGTGCTGTGGTTGTACATAAGATCACAAGTGGTCGTATTTGACACTGCTGAAATGAAAGGTCGCTAAAAATCTGGAATCTGTTTGTGTGACTCTTGAAAAATATCTGCTGGCATTTTCAATTCATCTCACTGGTCAGTGTATAAGACAGGATTGCACATCATCAGGGGATGCATGTGCTGTGTTGCAGCCTCGTGTCAGCGAGGTGAAGTGGAGGTATCTGCCTCCCTCCTGACGGTCCCCTTTCTGTAGGCAGACACCCAGCTCTGTGTGCACACCTTGAGACTGGTGTGTGGTCCAGCTAGGGTGCATGGATAGATGACTGGAGGAAATGGGGTGTGAGGGTACATTTTGGTGGGTCGCTATGCTTTGTAAGTGCAGCCTCACTTCATCAGCTTCCCATCTTTAAAATGGAGGGAATATAAACTCCTCTCTAATTTAAAGATAAATTAACTTTTGCTTCTGAAGCATTCAAGTGGCATATTGAGAAGCACCACAGGAGAGTCCATGAAGAGATAAATTATTTTCTGCAGAGGGAAGGGATTTGGTTAGTGTACAGTTACGCAGGGGCTGGAACTAGATGGTAAGTGAAGGGAATAAAACAATCCATCGCACAGCTGTGCATTGGCATCATCTATTGCACTGAGTGAGGCACAGGGTTTCATCAGAAAAAATAGTATGTGGCCTTATAAAGAAAGGCTGTATTGTAAGTGGAAGGGGAGCAGAAAATCTTGAACCTGCCATTTCCTAACCTTTGAACAGTTGACTTTGTGCCACAATGTTCATTCACTGTTGTTGGTTTTGCATGTAGCACAATACAAAGCAGAAAGGGCTTTTATTATTAAACAGAAGTGACAAGAGGATGAATATCTGTGGCACCAGGCTGCAAAGGAATGTAGTGGTCAGCAGTCCAGTATGTGATTGTTTAATTCAGGATTTGTGCAGTCTGCAGGCAGTAATACAGCACTGTGCAACTCACGTTAGAGAGCATATCTGTATTCCTCCCCCCTACCCCAGTTGTTTTGTTTCCCATATAGTCATTTGTATCACTGCAAACCAGCTTGATACATGAAGCATTTTGTTAGTACCTCATACCCTGTTCGAGAGGCAAGCAATGAATACACCTAGTTCAACATATACTTGTGGCTTCTACCATGTGCTTTGTGCTGTCTTGCAGAACTCTTTTTGTGTTAGACAAAGGTGAAATGTTAACATGAGGACAGGAGAGAAGCAAGTTGACTTTTGATGCATAGAAGTAATAATAGATGCTTGCCTCTCTATGAACTTTGTGTCACTCAAACTTAACCTTTACATGCTTGTGTAGAATAAGAGATAGATTAGGTTTACAGGAGAATTGAAGGTTAAAAAAACCTGAAAGACCTTAAATCCCAAAGGCATGGAGAAGAAACCAAAGGTCTGATTGCATTGTGTCAGAAGGCAGTTGTTCTTCTCCTCTTTGAAGCAGCCCTGATACACACAGAATAGTGCAATGCCATGGGGTTACAGCCTCCACTATTCTGTGAACCCATAGAGAGTGTTTTTAGAGGAGCAGGATATCCTCAGCAAATTTTAGCCTACAGCAATATACCCAGTTTCTTAATCTATTATTTCACATTTGCTTTCAGATAGCATAAGACCACTACCACAGCCAGATGAAGCTGTGCCATACTTTAGCCTTTTGGCCCTGCCTCTGCATCACCTCCTTTCTTGCATCCCATGCAAAAGAGAAAATGATGTGGGGATGGGAATGAAAAAACAAAGTAGGCAGGCAAATCTGCTGCCCTTGTAATTACCTCGTGGCCAGATAAGTTTATGGTGACTTAAGCCCTAGAGCCACAATTGCCTTGTGAACTCTCATTAAGTGGTATACACCACCAGGTTTCTGCAGATCATGGGATGGAAATTGCTCTAATGAATGGGTTAGTAAAGGTAATGAAAAGAATTTATAAAAAAATTATACATTAATTAAGTATCCTCAAGGTGATAGGTATATGCAAGTAGGAGAACTGTAGGCCTAGGGGTGCACAGGCAAAACCAATGCAGATGCCTTTCTGTATCTCCCACTACACCTCTCCTCCTGGACTAGGGGCACCAACCATCAAAAACCCCTACATTCTCCTCAGTGTTACCAGAAACCTGGTTCTAAAGTCCCTTCCTTCAAGGGAACACATTTGTTTGCATTTGGAGGCATGAGGGGACCCTTATGTGTTAAGGTATGGGGACTCTGGTATATGCAGAAGTCTCTCGGTCTGATGAAAACATTTTAAGTGTAGGCTTTGAAGTGAGTGAGATGTAATGCTATGCAGGACAGGCTACTCTGAAACAGGGTTGCTCTGATTTCTCTATTCCTTCTGACCCCAATTTTATGTTTCCATCCTTCCTTTTTTTGCTGCTGCTGCTGCTTGTAAGGTCATGGCATGAGATCTGAACTAACTGAATGCTCCTGAAGATTTTTTTTAGCTTTATGTGGTTAGTTTCAGCTCCCCAGACAAGCATCTCATGCAGCTGTCTGGGATCAATTCTGGTGCAATGGAGTGGGCAAGATCACAACTGGGGGCAGAGCTACTGGATGCAACGCTGGGCTGGGGCACAGCTGACTTGGATCAACATCATCTACTAAGGAATCACAGCTTCATTAAACATTCTGAGTGCTTCATGTTGTTTCTGGCCCGGCAGAAGTGAGCTATATACAGCCCTTGATTACAGACTATGCCTAAATAATTGTCTAGTCCAAAGACATGCCTAGAAATCTCTATAAGTCCCACTGATCCAGAATGAAAAGCCCCTTAGATCTTGCCTCCAGTTTCCAAATCAGTCCTTCGCAGTGTTCGTTGTTGCTCGCACACATTAATGCTTGTAACAGCTTTGAGCCTTTTCTGTTCATCATATAGGGTGGCAACAGGCTGCAGTGCAAGTGTATGACATGCTTGTACTACAAAGATTGTGCAAATCAAAACTAGTTCCAGGGAGATGAGGAGAGTAAAGAAAAAGGAGGCAATGAAGAACTATTGGAGGAAGGAACACAAAAAAGTAATCCAAGCCACCTTTATAGATCAGCCAGTATATTTACAGCTACTGTTGAGAGATGAGTTATTGAATGATACCTGTTTTCACCCTGGCCATAGATTTCAGAAATGCATGCAAGTACAATTATCTTCACCCAAGCGGTAAACATTTGGACAGTTTTCAAATCTAAACATTGTTTATGAATCGATTTTTGCCTCCTTAGGTTCAGCTCAGCTATCCTTGCAGCATACCAAGTGCTGTAACCAGCCTGATGGATCACACAGGGGTTATGTTTTGCATCTGGAGTTCTGCAGAACTCATCCTGGAGAAATGCTTTCAGACATCTGCACCTGGAGTGGGAAGAAAAAAAGCAACCCCAGGAAGAAGTACCTGTGTCCTCTAAATGTAATAGTAAAGGCTGTGTCCTTTAAGGGCACTCCTGTGTAACTGTGCAGATAACTCTAGTACTGATTCTGTGTTTTATTGTTTGTTAGTTGCACAAGCTCTGAAGGTAATGGGGTTTTGACACTTTCTTCTAGGCCAAATGCTAAGGTCAGCTCTGAACTTTAACTTGTGCAAACTCCAAATGTGAAAACTGCAGGGATTTGTCTGCATACTGACTTTTAGAACTGTATTGGCTGTTAAATTGCCTATAATGAGGACTTTAGTCTCTGAAGAACCTGTGCTGTCTGCTGTCACGGACAGAATGTGCATTGGATTGGTGGAGTAATCTGGTAATGCAAATTCTTCATATTTCATCAAGAGAATATCTTCTCTGCAGTCCCAAATGCTCCTTGGCAAAACAGACTGGCAGCTCTGAGTTCTGGCAAAATCACAGCGCTGTTATTTCTCCCAGAGGGCCAAAAGTAAACTACCTCCCCTCCCTCTGGGAAAGTCTATAAATAGAGGTCTGCTGGAAGCCCGATCTCACATACACAGGGGGAGCTGCCATCTGGAATTGCAGTTGACCCCCTGGCCCTTCTTCATCTCCTCTCTTTCCTTCCTTGCTTGTATTTGTGTGATTTTGAGGTGAGCTGGTCCAAGGGATTAAACCAACTGAAAAGCAATCATAGGAACAGAAGAGTCTGGTGCTTGCACGTATTGCACAGTGCTTCCTCCCTGTGTCTGGATACCCCCAGCGAAGCCGACTCTATCTTCCATGAGACTTTCTGAAGTGCTGGGCAATGAAGTAAACAACATGTGAGGTGGCTTAGGGATTTAAGTTTAATCCATGTCTATTTAGTAAACTTTCAGAGAAAGGCACATATTCAAACTGGAACACATCAATCATATACTATTTACTAAATGCAGTCAATAGTTACTATTTCTGCACTTGGAAGCCATACAAAGAACGAAACCTTGTTGGTTAAGTTAATGGAAGCCAAGACAGATTGCAAAACAACTAGTTTAGGACTACCAAGCTGTAACTAACTCACAAGTCACCCTGAACTCATGAGCCCTCCACTTTCCTGAGAAAGTGCTGTGCTTCAGTGCAAGAGGGAGTGTGTCCTCAGGGAAGGGCACAACCTAAATGAGAGCAGGAACACCAGCCTGGGAAAGCAGCACTGCAACAGATGTAGTCAGCTATGAAGATATGCATTTTTTCTCCTAATGTTTAGCCTGCTAAAAGCTACTGCCTAATAAAACTGCAGGAGGATATTTTTTAACTGACCTCTATGACATGTGTTGGAAGAAACCTTTACTAAAGATGCCCCTGGTGCCATGTATTTTGCTGGAGGGACAAAGTGACATCTGCTTTATCAAGATGCAGAAAATGCCATTTCCTGTCTAGTCAGGGGCATCAAGCCAAATACCGGTTTCAGTTGTCAGCCAGTCAATTATTTGATTATGGATGTACAGCCAGCTTGTGTTTGTGGATTGTCCTTCAACTAGACTGTAAAAATTACATATACATTTAACAGTGAGTGTTGGGCTTATTTTCAGCTTAAAACCATTACTTATCAACACAGAGGGTTGGCCTCATGGAAGTGAATTGTTCCTAACCCCCTTGTTCAAAAATTTGATGTGCAGTGATGAGTTTGCTCAGGTCCTCATTCTTTTTTTTCTTTTTTTTTTTGGTAGAGAAGGGAATAATTTTATTCTTCTCAATAAGAGGAAAGAAGTAGGTTTTTTTCTCCTTATATCGCAAAACAAATTATGATTTTCTGGCAGTGGTGCTCATTTCACCTCCTGGTTTTTGGAAACACTATTTGTCCTGAGAAAACAACTCTCCGTCTGTTGGCTTGAGGATCCAGATGTTTGTCATGTTAGACCATGTGGAGGCTGCATCTGAGTCTATCTATATTGCCAGGATCAGAGCCCCAGGGACTCAGCACAAAAATACTTTGATCCCTCCCAGTGACAGGGTTTTTGCTAACAAGCCTCCAGACATTTCAGTTGGTATGTCATCACCCTTGCTAAACTAGAACAGAAGGATGAAACAAAAGTATCTCCAAAGACCTTTAATAACATCAGTCGAAGGGGAAGGAGTAAAACATCCCAGGTGAGACACTTCTGTAAAAAGCATTAGCATCGGCCATGTGACTGTAACAGGGATGGAGCGTTTTTTTCCCCCCTCCTTTTTGCTTTTTTCTTGTCTTTTTGTTCAGAGATAAAAGAGAGGATATGAGCTATGGACTGTGAATTGCAAAGAACAAAGTGCTTAACATCCTTTAAATAGCTTGATAGAGTCAAACTAAGGCAAAAAGTCTAAAATGCGTAGAAGGGAGAATGAATCTGAAAAGTCCTATTATATTTTACTCTGAGTAGCCCCCCTGCAAATTGTACCTCTCGGTGATGGCCTGATTATTCCAAATTTTTCGCACACTTAAGAGCAACTAAGCTACAAACCTCCTGTACACAGTGAGGATTTATGCTTTTAATTCCCACTGTTATAGAGCTGCAAATACACCCCATTGCTTTTACCTTTTAAAATCCAGAGGGGATATGCAGTGGGCATGTGAATTGTGCAACCAGGGTTTGGGATGAGTGCTTCAAAATAGCAATTACCTGATGCTGTTGCATTAGGACGATAAGTAAGAAGTTAACTAATACCTCAGTGAAGCACTCTGGTCTGGGAATAATTGCAGGTAGCATTTGGTTTTGTGCTAGACAAATGAAATCTAGGGGTTTTTACAATTTAAGTGCATTACCTGAGCAGAAATCAGATTGCCAACAAAGCAGTATGTGATTAGCATTAGCAGAGAGACTTTCAATAGATCATGTAAATGAAGCAGGGAGGGCAGCAAGGCCAAAATCACTGTCTTAATTAATAGAAAGCATGTTTTGTAGATGATTTTGTTGCTTAAAGAAAAGGAACTGTGAAGGAGAGAGAGCATTAAAGTGCAAGGTTTTGTTTAACATGCCCAGACATGCTTCTTCCACTTCTGCACAATAATTTGGCAATAGACAAGCAATTTGATCTGAAAGCCTAACTCTGTATCCAAATGCATGGGAATGGAACTTTGTGCAGTCAGGTGATGACCCAGCATGACCTAGAGCAACAGAAACATTTAAGTAGCACATCAGCTGGGCTATGATGCTCTAGACATTTGGTATTAAAACCATCAATTTTTGAAAAAAACATCTACCTACAAGTCTAGGAAATCAAGGGACAGATAACTTTTCAACAGGATTAATCAGTTCACCTTGTCAAGCACCATTCAGTAGTTGCATTGACTACTTAGTATTAATAATGTTGATCCACATTATGATCATTAATGAAAAATAACCATGTATTAGGATATATGTAAACCAAGCAGTAGATTATTTGTCTCTAAAAAGGTGGCATTTTTGGAAATGTACCTTTCATCTTGTTTCCAAGATTATTATTTAAAAACTTGCTTTTTTATTTTTTAAACAACAAGCAAGCAAATAACCCTCCTCTTTCCTCCTCACCCTCATGAAAATATTTTTATCCCCCCTTTAATTACAATTTGGAACTGCAGAAAGGAGAAAATTTCTTGAAGCACTAACTCATCCTCACCATGCAGGGCAAAAGGAGCACATGGTCCTCCTGACAGTCACTGGTTTTTGGCTCTACTATAGTCTCATTAACATTCTACTTTCCATCCAGAGCATCTCCATGTTTTCTAGCGGGGTAATGTTTTCATCACAGTTGAAACAACCCAGACAAGTTGGATTGCTTGTATCATGTATTTCTTAGTGAATGGCACCCTAAGAAACACTTTCTGCCAGAGCTCCCAGCTGTCCTCTTGACAGAAACTCTTGTGGCAATGAGTGTAAATAGCTCAGTTAGTGGTTCTAGGGTAAATGTGAAAACTCTTCCCCATGCCAAAGGGAGATTTCTCAGGAGCATTTCACAATGTCACTCTCCACAAACATCAAGCCATGCCTGGTGGCAACCAGACTGACATTGCCTCTTCTCTTGATAGTACTTTGACAGACTGTTTAGTTTTGGGGTTTTGTTTTGTTTTATTTAATGGTAGCTTTGCAGAATTCACTTATGTTAGCTAAGGAGCACTGTGCCCACTGGTGTCTTAGCCTATCTTTCCTGCCTTGACAAAGCAGGAATGCAACCAGCTCTGCTGCTGTGCTTATGGTCCACCCTGATTAGAGTTTATTTCCTTGTGGTTTTATTTTGTACTCTTACACGTGGGAATATGGGCACATATGAATCATGTCAAGATTCCTGAAGACATTGTATCATCCTTTCCTGTCTTCTTGAGCTGTAAAGCAACACCATGGACTTGCTCAGTATTAGCTGAGGAACTCTTGCCTATTGTTCTGATCTTCAAATTGTGTGATATACATGAGGTTTCCTTCTTTCAGTGAATGAAGCAGAACTGTCTATCTGTGAAGTCTTTCAGCACTAAGTCACTGCTTTATTTCCTCTCAGGTTCTGTTAAATGCTGCTGTGTTTCTGATCGTGTTTTTGCAAGACCCAAGCCTTTTTTTAAATTGACTATTCTGGAGGCTGAACATCCTTTGGTAACAGTGGTGTTTACAGACAGCAGCTGAGTCAGCTGAAATACCAGACAACAATTGCAGAGAATTTGTATTTAACTAAAAAGTCCAACATAACGTCAGCCAGAAAAGCTTTTTTTCTTCTTTGTCCTGCAGTACTGTGCATGTTCTCATTCTAAGTCTATCCCTGAGAGAATCTAAATTTAGTCTTTCCTGGTTTTTGAGAAATACACAGCAAGACATAAACACTTGGTAGATAAGAAAGCTCTGAAATAAAGGGAAGAGACAGAAGCTTACAAAAGAAAGTTCCTTGTCTGTATTTACTTGTTTATAGTAGCAGTCTGCAGTGTCTCCAAGGGTACTTTTTCAAAGCTGAGTGCAGGAAGAACACTGTGCTGTGGGTAAGCTGGTTGTGAGTCACCTGTCTCATGAAAGCCATGTAATTCATGGCATTTTTATTAGTCTGTGGTGTCATGCCACTGCTGCTGCTGTGTGGCTTTGTAATGGGAACACGGTCATGGCTGCCCAGGGCAAAGCTCAGTGCCCAGTTCTTGTGTGTGAACATGCATGGAAGGAATGAGCACCTTGCACACATCTTTTGCTGTCCACATGGCCTTTGCGAGGAGTTTTAACACTGGTGTGTGACAACGTCTGCTTTGAGACTCTTTTCTTCCACCACAGTGGTGTGAGGGCAGATTCTCATTTATACAGAAACCTATGTGAGCAGCAGGCCCTAACTTTTTAGTGGAAGTACCCGCAGACAAAAAAAGGAGTTCTGCTTTTGTGCTTTTGTGCAACCTGGGCTTTATTCCTCAAAGGCCTTGTCCTGCTGCTAAGAACAAAACCCTACACACAAATGGCTATTTCTGTCAGCATCCCTAGAGCTGACATCTGCTCTGTCCACTTCTGGCTCTGGATGCACGCACCACTGGGAGCATGCTGTCATGAAGAGCATAAGAACTTCCTTGACCTGTAATGCTGGTTACCTACCTGGGAGGACATGCTGAGGGGGAAGCTGTTTGGAAGAGATTCGGAATGTCAAACTTTTTTTCTTTTTGGTCTAACTGAAGTGCTGTAATTTTTACAGATTTTGCAAAGATCACTGCCTTTTTCTGAAAATATGGTAAGTTATTATATTTTTCTTTCTCTTTTTTCCCCTTTGCTTCTCTTTTTCTTCTTCCTTTTTGTTTTTCTTTTTATTTTTATCCTTTTTCTTTCTTTTTTTTTCTTTTGAAATGAAGCTGGTTGTATTCTTCTTACTTTCCACCAATAACATATCAGGACAGTGGCAGAAAATTCCACACCCTTCTTTTTCCTTCAGGCAGCTGGCCCCAAAAATTTTCTGTAAAGCAATACTCTTTACTCTGCTATAACTCTGCTGGTACAAGGTCTCCCTTTCCCAAAAATGTGGACATAGATATATGAGCTAAAGGTCCTACAGAACTTAATGTTTAATATATTTATAGTGGCATTTCTAACTACAGGTGAATCCTGTATAATACATAAGTGGTTCATGGTGGTGTAGCAGAAGAGCCTAAGGGACTTTGGCAAGAATATCAAGATTTTAACTGTCTGTGTTGGGGTTTTACTAGCAGAACCACCTCAAGCAGAGCGTGGGAAAGTTATGGTGATATAGCATTCCTCACCTTAAACAATTCCAGCAAAGTACATAACTCAAGATTTCTGCAAGTCCAAACACAGTAGAGTAACAGGGGGTTGATAAGACACAACAATTCCACTGTCCCTGTGGACACCAATGGTTGTTCTCAACAGCACAGCAATGCTTGTCTTAAATATCAATGGTGATAACATTAGCCACAGCCTGAAATTAATAAATGCTTATAGAGGCAGAAATGGAGAAATACTAATGTCAATTTGAAACTGAAGTTGAATGCAAACACAAAAGCTATTCTTATATGCCAAAAGTAGCAATCACATTACAATTATAAATGAAATAAATATAAATAAAAAAAAAAGGTCTCCATTGTCAATGGCACACATGCAGACAGGGATAAGATATAAAACCAATTTACTCTCTGGGTCCTGTGAGAACAGCTCTATGGGTATAAAAGATGAAACTGCATCCACATTAGAGAAGCTGTGCTGGTTTTAGTCCATTATAGCTAGAGAGCCTGTTATGCTAGTGTCAATGAAGACTTGAGGTGAAGACATGCTGAGGGACAGAACATCACTTGTATTTTCTCTGTAATTAACACAAAACATACACAGAAATGAAATGCTGTGCATTAATAATTTCCACTAATTTATTATGTCAAGTGCAGAATAGAAAGTCATTATATTTCCACTGTACATCAGTCTAGCATAAAAAGTTCATAAGCCATTAGGATAATGATTTTTACCATTACTTGTCAGTAAAGTGTGAAAATATATTTTTATTATCCATTTGCATTAATTCAGCATGCACACATTTAGTCAGAAACATGGACTTTTGAAGTGATTGCTTTCTGTTGATTAATGTTGCCAGAAGTTTCCTGATTTTCCAAATGTCACAGAACATTTTATTAATGGTGCCCATTTTGTGTATATAGCTTTGCATCTGAAGAGGTTTCATCTATTAAATTGTAAGTCTTAGAAATACTCAGAGTTACACAAGAAAATATTTCTGGTATTGTTGCTGTGTTGAAGACCCCATTCCAAATGTATATCAGGAGTGATCTTTTGCTTTCGGATGAGTGGAAAGTATGATTGTTAAAGGCTGAGTTTATGTAGTATCTATGTGAAGCACCATCCTGATATAGCGAGTCATCTGTATGCAAAACAATTTAAAAATGCTGTTTGACCTCCTCTGGGAAGTAACTTTCCCTGTCACACTTGTATTCATTCAGGACTGGATGTCAAAATCCACTGGTATACTTTAGCTTGGGTATAAGGGGACAATCTTCACATAACTCACAATCTTCTCCCTTTAAAATAGCTGCTATCTGACAAATTTGGATTTTGCTGGGAATTTTCGTTTCTTCAACTTCAAAATTTTTCAAGGGAACAAGGAGTTTCTGGAAGGAACAAGGCATCTGTCCTTGGATAAGCAATAACCTTATGCTAGAACAAGAACCAGAGGCTTAAACTTTCAGGATTACACTCCTCAATTCAAATCATTAACACAAACCTTTGCCACCAGCTGTTCTGTGAGAGTATAAATTGAGCTCTTCCTTCACCAGTTCTGTTTTGTGGAGTTAACATGGTTACTGAGACTCAATCTGATCCCCCAGAGACCCTCACTGCCAGGTTTTGAGACTTCTTTTTCATCCTAGTTTGAAATGTTTTCTTTCCTTCCTAATCCAGAAAGGGGAGACATTTGAAACCTTGGATTAGAGACAATAAAAGCATTTTCTGTTTGCTTGCTGTAATGTAGAGCTGGGTTGAAAGCAAAAATGTTTGTTTGATTCTTTTTGTTTTCTCCTTCTGTGAACATTCAAGTGAAAAGGATTTCGTCCTCCACATCTGTAAAAAACCAATTTTAGCAATTTATTTTAAAGTGTCCTTGAAAACCAAATATTGTGTTTTTCCAAGGCAAGCACTGTTGCTCAAGGAGTTTGAATATGCACTCAGCTGGGTAATAGGAACAACTTCATGTGACTAATAAAATCAATGTCTTCTAAGTAATGTGGTTCAAAATGGAAATGTTCTCAATCAATCCAGGGGTATGTTTTTCTCTGACTGAAGAATAAAATAGAACTAGTCTATCAGCAGATATTTTCTTATAGAAAAAGTTAGTTTATATAAAGCAGGATATTAATAGATCTGGTTAGTTCTCCATGAAGCTGTCTGTCTCTGATTTAATGCTATCTTAACTTTGTCAAAGTTGCATTAGCCCTTGCCTTCATATAAAATGTTCCGTTCAGTTAAGCCAATTTCTGCACTTAGTCCTGACATGGTTTGTTGCTACAATCCACTTTGAGTATTAAGACACAGGCTAACCTATCATTAAACATAGCTGGGAAGAGATCTGGCATAATTATATGCTTTCTTATTTCTGAAGTGACTACTAAATATTAGCACTGCAAATGACTTGCAAACCATGAAGCATTAGGACTCTGTAAATGTGAAAAGAGAGCTTGAGGAGGTAACACTGACAGAGTGAAAGAGTTCAGGTCTTTTTTCAAAGTCCGGCAAGGGTATTTCGTGCCACATTTTAGATGTCACCATGTGAAATTTGGCTGAAGAAGAGGCATCCCTGGTCTGTACCAAGGTAAGAAAGAGCAAAATGGCAGTTCACAGCATTTAGCTTTGATTCATTGAGAATAATCTAGAAATAATGTTACTCTGGAATATGTTTTTTTTTTTCATTTCTACTTAACCCTCATGCTAGCACAATACACTAATTTCAGATCAGCTTCTCCATTTAAGGATTGTAGTTTTGATTCCCGTGAAAGAAGAGGGAGGGAAAATCTCTAGTGTGTAGAATATAAAGCAAGCTGTCCAATTAAATCACTGTACTGATTCCTAATTCCACTCTAGCCTGTCTGAGAAGACCATTAGGAACAAAAACCTCTCCAAGGAATATTTTTCTGGCACTTCACACTCATGGGGAAGGTATCTGCAAGCAGCCAGGCATGCACAGTGCCTGGAAAAGGAGGAGACACTTAGGAAACTGAAGTTACACAGCATTCTGTGCAGCACAGCAAGAGAAAATAGAAAAGCTTAAATATAGTGAGCAACCCTAAGCAGGAACTGCTATGATCCAGATGAGACCTGAGTTTCACAGTGAAGCGAAGACACTCAGTGTCAGAGTCCCATGTCTTTGGTGCCTATCACTTGCACAAGGCTGTGGGATGCCCAGCAGGCAGCATGAGGCGCAGGCAGATGGCTGTGGGGCATGGACAGACAGCGCTGGGTGCAGGCAGACTGTCCATAGTAGGTTAATGAAACAGTATGTTCCTTGGTAACTGCACTGGGGAGAGAAAAATAATATTTACTTACCTTACTACCAGGCTGCAGTAAATGTCTTTAATACATAATGTTAAACGGGCAAACATTTCTGTATCTAGAAATATAGTGGCATTCAAGTTAATCCCTAATGGTACAGAGCAATAATGCTAAGCTTATTAAACTTCATATCCAAAGGCAATATGTTTACTACAGGGCTTTCATATCTAGTGGTGAAATTCCAGGCTGTTACATCTTTAATTTGAAGGTAAACTCTGATAGATCCATCATTTGGAAACAGTCAGCTGTAAACTGAAAATGAAGAAACAAAATACTGTGGATTAAACGTGGTGCCTGTGTGCTTCCTTCTATCACCATATAGCAGGACACAGTTTCAGTATCTATGAGATTTGGCAACAAAAATGGAGATTATGGAGGAACACATTTGTTTTACAGACCAATTCACTACTTGGGCTGTGTACAGAGTATGGAGGCAGGCCAGTGAATTTCTGCACCAAAGTCAACAAATAAGCTGTTTGACAGTGTTTGTTGATAACAACCACAGTCTCTGTTACACCCAGCCAAAGCAATCAAAACTCAGTAACCATGAAGGGACACTATGAGCAAGATCTACAGTTAACGGATGAACAACGGTAGCCATTCAAGCTTAAAGAAAGCTCGCTCACCAGAATTTGAATCTTCTTTATACTCATGGTAGCAATAGAAGTGGTTTCTTCTTGCAGCATTAGAGATAACCCCCAGAATAAGTGGTAAAGACTGAATTTTAGTCCTAGGGCTGATATACTGTGTTTCAGCTTGTTTTCTTGGCAGCGATGTGGAAGAATGTAGTTCTGTGAATCATGAATACAATTCATACTAGCCAAACTGACCTTTGAAAATTGGGAGTAGGCAAATATATCAGAAAGAGATTCAAGCTCTAACAAGTAAGCTGATAAAATGAATGAATGATATTCACAGACCCTGCCAGCCTAATAAGAGGTCACTTTAACAGTCCTGAAGGTCCAAATGTGAGAATTTCCACTCTCTCCTGCATATCTGAGCAGCCATTCATACATACTTAGTAGCAAGGTGTATTATCACTATTTTAGCTGTTCATGCCAATGGCTCAGTGATAAATCTGTATGTAGAATACACCATGAGGTACAGAAAACTATGTATTTGTGAGTCTGAGTGTTCATTAAATTCCTGATTACCTTAAGAAGCCCAGCCAAGACAGAGAGGGAGGGAGATGAAAAAAGGAAAATATGTAAAAAACCTTTGTATTATCACCTGCTACTGACCTGGACCTAGGGTTGGACCACGACCCTGTTCTGAGCAGACAGTACCATCCTTTCCAGCAGCCCCTACCAGCCAACACATCCCTGGATCTGTGCAAGCACAAGAGCAGAACCTACCTGAGCAGATGTGGCAGTGAGTGGAATAGGTGCAGGACTTGACTGTTAGCATATTGTGAAGTAAACTTCCTCCAAGGGAGCACTGGAATGTCACCATTTTTTAAGATTTTATCATTTAGTGACTGTAGGCAGTTTCAGAAACATGGTTATCAAGACCTACACCCTAGCTCAGGTTTGGTTTTTTGTGAAATTGTAGACTTCAGAACTGTTGGAGGAAATTTAAATGATCTCTTAGCAGGACTATTTACTTAATCAAGGGAACCTTGCCATGAGTTAAGAACTGGACCTGCCATGACCTTGGAGCCCATAGCTTCATGTCACAGTAACAGAATGTTTTTCCAGGCACCCGGGTGATAACCCATGCCCTTACTGGGTTTGCAACTTCAGGTTTTATTTCGCATTTAGGAAAACTGGCACATACAGTCTGTGCACTTCCAAAACTGTGGCTTCATTCCATAGCTGTATTTGACTTCTGTATACGAGCCCTTAAAGCATTTTAGAATCTCTCTTTAAAAGAGAAAACTAGTTTAATATAAAAATCTGTTTGTTTGGTTTTTTGGGTTTGGTTTGTTTTGTTTTAGTCCTAGCAGCAAGGTAAATAAGAAGTGTTGAGAATTGCATCAGACTGGAAGATTTGAGGTTTGCTTAGAGCCATTTCAGTGGTTATTTTGAAGCTTCATAGCAAAACAATATCATTTCCTTTTTTCACGTTCATAACTTACCAACATGTTTACATTTTCAGCTGAACATTTCCATTCTCGGCTGTGCTGAAAGGTGATACTCTGTTTACTGTATATAACACTGAGCAAAATCCCTTCAACCTTTTGAATTACCTCAGGTTGAAAAGTATAATCCATTATCCAAATATTCTCCCTGTGTTTTTCTAGTAGAATAATATAGCACAACAAGTTGAAGATGAAAGCTTGACCTGGATATAGCAATTGGTAGGGATTTCTTTGGCTGGAGATGAAGGAAAAAGGTTTAAAATAGGACCACCTCTGTGTGTGTTCAATGAGAGTTTTGCTTAGATTGTAACTCAGTGCAAAGAAGTACTTCCAGCCATCTCTATAAAAATTTCTTCTGCCTGTGCAGAAAAGAGACTGATACTGAGACCAACACGCTAAAATTGCCATTAGCAATTTATAAATGGTGTGAAGATGTAAAGCCAGAGTCCTTTAATATCATTTAAACCAAAAACTAACAAGCAAACCCCTCTTCCCTCCAAAAAAAACCAAAAAAACCAAACAACAAATTAAAACATTACTTTGATACAATGTGAATGTAGCTATGAATGGGTACATTCATAGAAACACTACCTGTGCATGTGTACATATACACACACTCACGCAAGTACAAACACACCACTCCTCTATCTGAAAAAAAGAGATAATAATAATAATAGTTCCTCCAGCACTTTGTACTCCATTATTCTTCATATTACATTGATTGTCTTTCATTGTGAGACTACAGCCATGTGCACAGATAATTTTTCTCCATGCAAATATTAGTTAGTCAAAGAGAGGACACTGCTTATTCCCTGGAAGATATGAGACGAAGTGCACAGTTGGAGTCATTTAAATGGTAACTTCTCATAATGCATGTGAACTTATGCATAACTCATTATGGATTTTTCTTTTAAATAAAAATAATTAAAAATAACTTGTAAAGCTCTTCTGCTTTTCCTTTTAACTGCAGTTTAAGCCGTGCAATTTAACATGATCATTTGAAATCAGTAGCATTTTTTGGTTTTGCTTAAATGTAAGTTAAATGCTGTGTTTTGTCAAAAATTAGAGAATCAAGAGACCCTCCCATCCATCCTTTTACCCACAACAGTCAACTGCAGTTACAACATTAGCTAACATATGCCAATCTATTTTGGGAGGCTTTCCAGAAAATCTATCCCTGTGCCTTGCTACTCCTACCACTGGAAAGTTTTTCCCTGATGTCTACGCCAAAGATCTTGTGTTGTAAGTTGGGTCTATTACTATTAACTTTCACTCTTTTTTCTACCCTTCATCCTTCTTCTAACACAGTATCTAAAATATATATACAGTGTTTTATCTGAATCTTTACAATCAAAAGGAAAGAAAAATATAATTTTCATTTAGGTTTTCTTCTGTTTATGAAGTGCAACAAGCTTTGTTTATTTGCTTATTTTTCACAACAGACTGATATTATTCACTCATATGACATATACCCAAGTTCTTTTCTGCAAAACTCCTATCTGTCCAGATTTTCACCAGCTGTATTCATGTAAGTGATTGTTTCAGCCTAGTTTAGAAACTTCTACTTGTCCTTAATAAAGTGGATCTCATTTTTTCAGTTTGTGTTTCCAGTTTGTCCAAATTTTCATTTCTTTCTTCCCTTTCTCTCTTTCCATGTTAGTGTAACCTGTAGATTCAGGAATCATTATTTTCTCTGTTATCCAGCCCCTTAACAACAATATGGAAAGCTAGCGGACACAAGACAGATAGTTACAGAGTACTGTATTGATATCATTACTAGCTCCCTTGAATATAGTTTTTTTTTTTAGCCAGTTGTGTACTCACAGTCTTATTTTCAACTTTATCTGCATGTTATGCAAAGCCCTTAATATTTTTGAACTTACATCTCAACCTGCTGGTTATCTTCTGTGGATGTACAACACAGACTGCAATTTGGAGCTGGGATGTGAATTTTCTCTGCATGGACTGACATCACTGCTATCCTGGCTGTATGAATTAGAATCAGAGAATTTTTAAGGTTGGAAAAGAACTCTAAGATCCTCAAGTCCACCTGTTGAATCCAGCCATTGACTGTGAAGTCCACTTGATGCAGAAAGGGACCAGAGGAGTCAGGTAATCCTCTCCAGCTGCTTGTTCTGAATCAACACTTACAAATCCATCACAAGAAGATGTCAAATACTAGTAGTTTGCATGGAAGTCTGAGGTTTATTCAAGGAATTTTAATCTAGTCTTTGTCACTATCCCGAGATACTGCAGTTACAATTTTCTCTGTGTTAATCTTTGCATGAAGGTGATATCAAACCTCTCTCCCCTGTCTGATGTGGTTTGTGACCACTTTTGGGAAGACAGGAATAGCTACCATAATAGCTATCTTGGAAAGACAAAGGACTTCAGCTACCATAAAAGCCCCAGAGCCTGTTCAAGGAGAGACACTGCTGGGATATCTACCTTCTCACAGGTGGAGAACATACTCTCAACCTGCCAGATACATAGAATCACTTCACAGATGTGAAAGACACAGAGGTTTGTTTGCTCCCTTGCTTGTTTAAAAAAGAAATAGTAGAACGGTTCTGTTTATTTTTTCTTGGCAGAGCTGCATTGAAGTTAATGTAGAGTACTCCCTGAATGCACTCCCTGAAGACCAGAAATGTAATGCACTCCCTGAAGACCAGAAAGACTTGCTTAAATCCAGAGTGCTCTGGGTCTTCTCTTGCGTGCACATGCCATGTGATTAGGCTTAACATAACACAAAGGGTCATGGACTGAGCAAAACCTGCAAGTCTGCTGGCCCTCAGTCTCTAGCAATGGCCACCTGGGAGACTGACCTGTCTGAAGCCCACTCCTCCCTTTGCTCACAGGGAGCTTAAACACGGTTACCGTTCTTCATTCCTGATTACCTCATAGTTTTACAACATGTGCATGGAGGATTCTGATGCAGAGTTTCTCCTAGCAGCTTTCCAGCCTGGAAATACCTTATTTGCTCTTTGTGTTTGAGGGCTGCTTGTAGCTTGGGAAATACTGAAAGGAGACTGATGTGTCCTTGCCCCATACCTGTCACTGCTTAGCCTCCAGTTGGGTAGATAGGTACATAGGATTGATTCAAGGCATTTTTATGCTGCTCTCATGATCCTAGTATAGTTTAATGCCACTGTCAGGTTTTTTGCAAATGCAGCCTGACTTCAAGATTGTTTACAGCCTGAATAGCTGGATGTTATTCTTCCTGTCTTCCTTCTTGCAATTCCCAACAATAATCTCTTATCTCAATATTATGCAATGAAAAATTAACAGATTGGCAACAATAAAATGAATAACAAGTTATTGACAGTAATTTATCTGGAGTCTGTGGCTTCACTTTATCTGATGTTTTTTTCTGATTCAACCTTTTGCTCACTTATTTTCTTACTTGAGTGACATTATCCCTAATGACAATTTCTTGTCCAAAAAAGAAATTTCTTTAGCAGAAAAAGAAAGACTGATCAGAGAACAGCTTTCACTGGCATATTTGTTGTGACTATTTCATAGTTTGTAACGTATGTGGGAATAATATGTGAAGCAATACCACTAATAATAGGGTCTCCTTCTAGAGTAAGGTAGGAAAGTTCTATGATACATTTAAAAAATAAATAGGCAATACACTGTAAAATAACAATTCGACGCAGTGTACTAGGCTAAGCTCAATAAAACAGCTGGGCCAGATCTAGTAGAGGTAACGGGTACTGCTGATACACAAGGAAATGCAGCTCAGTAGGAACAGGTCTGTGTAGTGAAACAGCTGAACTAAACTCCTAATGCAGACACTCACCATGACTAAAGAGATGAAACAGAGCAAGAAAAAAGAGGAAAGATATTAAATCTTAAAAAAACCCATCTGAGCTTAAATTATTGCATCATGCAATGAGGCTTTTGCTGCTCTGGATGACAGAATGTTCTGTTGCAGTGACTTCATTAAGGGAAAATGATAAATGCACAGCAGCCCAGTGATATTTAAGGACACATTAAAATCATCTCAGGCTATCTCATTGAGATTTTCTGGCACCTGTCCTGAAACAAGTCCTGAAATTAGGAAATTCAAAATAATGCCATCTCAGTAGAGTTTCAGATGCATAGTCAACACTAGTGAAGTGAAAATGAAGCTGCTTAATATATTCAGTACTGAGAATATGATTCAAGTTTTCTGGGAAAAAACCACCAAAACCCAACCAACCATCCCACAGAAATCTTCAACCTCCATTTCTATTTTCTGTTCACAGAGTCTTATATTTCATTCACAAGCATAACCTTTGAGCATTTTCTGCATTTCCTAAGTGACCTGTCTACCGTCTGTCATGTAATTGTTTTGTTCTTCTGCAGAAGGGCATGGACAGTAATGTCTCTTCTGTTTGTTTGGTTGCTAAGGGGTTTTTGTTTCATTTTTTATATGCAAGCTACTTTACCCTTCCTAGGGGAGAATGAAAGTGTTAGGATTGTCTGTAGTTCACTGGAAAACCTATTCAGATAAGCTCCTGAGAAACTTCTGCTCGCTGAGGGGGAAAAAAACCCACTAGGAATTACTAAAGGTTATTTTATCAAGCTGCATTAGTAAAAGCCTTTTGCTTTTGTGGGCAGGTGGGTGTCTGTTATATTCATTACCTAGGAATGGAGGGAGAGAATTGCAGAGTTTTGTGGGAGATTAGGGTGTTGAGAGAATTTGTAGTGCAGCAGTGACCACTTTTTCCTTCCTTTCTATTACTCCTTTTGCTTTTTCTTCTCAGGTTGCTGCTGCCTCAGGGCTGAAGACAGGGATGATGAAACTGCAGTGAAATACTCATATCTTTTTTAAAGAAGACTCGTTTAGCTTGTTTCTATTTGCTAATCTTCTTCTGCAGCTGTGCTAGGCAATCAGAGCAGCAGTGAGAGAAGTGGGGAAGGTGTAGATGGGAAATGAAAATAACCAGGTGCTCAGGGCACTCTCTGCTCAACTGTACATAACCAGCTTTTCCAGCCCAAGAATCAAGGAGGGAGAGGTGGGCCTGGAATGTGTTTGGAATCCAGAATGAGCAAAGGCTTCTGTCGCCAAGTTTTAAGATGGAGATCAGCATGTTCTGGGGAGTTTATAGGCTGACATCACTCCAGCTCACCAGCTCACAAATGCTAAAACAAGAACTCCCTCAATGGAGCACTGAGTGATATTCAACTTAGCTGCCTTGGATAGATAGATAACTACAAACGTCATGAGCTTCTCCATCCTGCAGCATGCCATGAAGTTGAACAGGCTTGCTAAGTTTTACCTAATCTTTTAAGTTGTACCCCATTTCTCCTGGCCACACTGCTTTGGTTTTGTGAGCTAGTAGGAAATGGAAAATCTGTGTGGGCTTCTTACATGTTTCCACAGCTGCCTAGTCACAGGTATGATGAACTGTAATAAAGTTCTCATAAAGACTAATCCTTGCCATGACAATACCGCAGCAGCCAACTTGTGTTCATTCTGCAGTCGTCACTGCTGTAATTTATTTCTCAATGAAAGGTGGCTCTTCTGAGGGTATTATACGAGCACCTGTTCATGAGGTCTGGGGAATGCACTTACACACCTATCAAACACACATAAGGGAAGACTGATGTGGAAAGGGAAACCAGTTGCCTGTGCTCTGAAGGGAAGAGTCTAAACTCGATATTAAACAGCACTGAGCCAGGTTTGTTCCAATCTCATTTTCATATTTACACTTAATATTTAGCAATAAAATAGTGTGGCTTGCAACTGGCTGTGCTGGTACCATCTTCTAGTCCTGTTATTAAGAGCTCATGTGACAGGCATTAAACTATGTAAGTATTTTTAAAGAAGCAAGAGTTCATGTGCTAAAAAGCACATGATGGAAAATCTTATCAGCTGCATTGTGTTTTGCTTATGATGTGCAAGTCTCACCTAGCATTGCAGGTTTGGAAAAGTAGAATTCCTCCTTCAGAAAGTTTACCATGGGCTGACAGTACCTTTCTGCAATTTCATTCGCAGGTAAAGGGTGTAATTTTTCTTTTGCAACTTTCAAAACTAAAAATGAATATTGCTGTGAGCTTGCACAGACAGCAAAGGTGTATAAAACCCTGCCTCAGGCTGCTGCTGTTGGCATTACCAAGTTTCACACAACTTTTGTCATCATGCTTTTTTGTCTGTCCTCAAAGTGCAGGTTTTGGTTTCTTTTAATCAGCAACTGTGGATCTCAG
The DNA here is from genome assembly GCA_013396695.1 of Sakesphorus luctuosus. Classification (NCBI taxonomy): domain Eukaryota; kingdom Metazoa; phylum Chordata; class Aves; order Passeriformes; family Thamnophilidae; genus Sakesphorus; species Sakesphorus luctuosus. The sequence goes on along the minus strand of VWZD01003901.1, from coordinate 6,879 downwards.
CTGTGATTTAGAAAATGTCTTTTTCTTCCTTTTGCAAGTAAAAATTCCTGATGAAACATAAACAAACTTTTAGATTTAGAGGAAATAGTTAATACTGGAAGGCATTAAAAAAGAAAGAAGAAACTAGTTAGTTTAAGTCTCTGGTAGGAAATTATTTTTCATGTCCTACTTAATATAATCCCCTTTTCCAGTCCCTTGTCCTCTCTACAATCTTTACTTACTTGATCTAAAGATAATCATTGTGCAAAACTGTCATCTTGTCCTTCCCTGTTACATTTCCACCTCTGTCCAAATACATCCCCTCGTTATGTTGCTTTTTCAGGAATGGTCTAATAAGTGATACTGAAGGCACTGGTGTGAAGGAAAACAATACCAGCAAAAAGCACACAAGCTCACTGTAATTGTTTCCCTTGGTGGCTGGTTTCATACATTTTCCTTTGTGAGATCTTGACTGGAAGAAAACTTTGTAGTAGTGTGACTTAGCAGTTCCTTTTTATGTTTTCTAGGGTATTTTTCTCCCTTATCTCTTCGTCATCTTTTCAAACATGCACTATAATTTTTTCCTAGGAAATCTGCCTATAGATAATGTCCACTAGACAAAAATCTGGGAAATTATCTTCCCTCTTTTTGAAAGAAACACCTAGCTCATAGGGAGCTGTCCATATAGAGGGATTCGTCAGTGATTCTAGCATGATTCCTCCATTAAAGGGTTACAAATTTCAAAAATTGTTATTTTACAATTACAAAATTGTTATTTTTTGCCAGTTCTGTGAATAATTTGAACAAGTAGATCTTTACACCTAAATGCCTTGAAGCTGAATTTTGAAACTCGTGGCAAAGGAAACATCTTTTAATTCTCATTTTGTTATGACAGACTGGATGTGTTTGCATTTTGCCCATCAGATTACTGTTGTTATTGTCACTGTAGAGAGACTGTGTATGGATCTGAAACTTGCTACTAGCCTGAGAATGGAGACAGATTGTATATCCTCTTTTCTGTAAATCCAAGTTCCAATGTCCTCATCACCTGCGCTGATACCCCAAAGGACACCTTTATCAGCACAATGTTAAGGCCATCTGGAAAGGGACCAGGGTTAAATGTCAATACCTGTAGGGCGGTACATGGATGTGAAGGGTCTGCAACCCATACCATTCATAAGGAAAGCAAGAGAAATGTACTCTGCCTTCAAACTTGGAAGGGCATTGATCCTCACTCGGCAGTGTGGGAGTCTTTCTGTCTTAAAAGCTTTTGAGAATCCAGATGCTGAGGAGTTCTTTTGTGCATTTACTACAGGTCTTCTAACCAGTGGTTTTGCTTTGAAGATGTAGGCCAGCTCTTAGAAACATAGATCAGAGGTCTTCTATATTTTAAATAATTAATTTCTACCTATTTATTTTCTATGCTCATTATGAAGAGGTCTCCACAAAGTATCACAACAAGAATCTTGTGGTTTGCCAGCATACAGGTGATTTATGTGCAAGCACAGAGAGTGAGGAGGGACAAAGAAGGCAAAATGAGCCTTTGACACCTAAGAAGTGATGGCAGGTATGTGATGAGTGGCAGAGTGCACACTGAATCCTAGGGAACACCTGTTAGCATTGTAAATTGAGTGGAAGAGCTATGTGTTGGGCTGAGCTGGTGCATAATTGGAACCCTGGAATGTATTTGTGCAGTCTGCAGCAGGCTTCCAGAAATACGTGAACTTGGCAAAAGCCATCAGTAGCGTCACATAATTATGAAATACTTGAAAGCCTCAGGTAAATAACCTCTTCAGAACTGGCAGGCATCAATGGGTCATTACTTATTCTGTTCTTTCCTGCTTTATATGGTGAGCTGTTGTAAATCCCTGGTGGAAAATCCAGCAGGGTAGACAGGGGAGAATGCAATTGGCAATCCAAGCAGCAAGAACAAAAAGAAGAATGGCACTCACAAATTTTCCTACAAACCCACAGTCCTTTCCAATTCCAATCTGATAGAAAGGATTTAGCAGAGTAACTTGGCTGGGTGAAGTTGAGTTTTTACAAGTCTAACACAAAAGACCAATACATTTGATTTGGTGGATGAGTAAGCTCCAACAATAACATTCAGCAAATTCAATTCCTTAATCATTGTGACCATAAGAACCAAGTGTTTGTAATGTTCTCAGGACGTGCAGAGAGTAATTACATCGGATTTTAATGAGACTTGCTGTGAAATGTTGACCAATGATTCACTATGGGGGAAAAATTAATTAAATTTTAATGTGAAAAGTTATTGTTAATTAAAAGTTGTATGAAAAACAGCCATAAAAAGTAGGTAAGGTGTACAGGTTTGAAATTACTAAAAGGGCATATAAAGAAAAGGGGCAATACATTTTTGAATTAGATTTTGCCCTACAAGTTATATACCTGAAAAGACCAATCCACATGCAGATTCTTTTCTCCATCCATGAAGAATCTGTCCCAGGAAGATGAACACGTGATGACAGATAACAGGTTGTACCCGTGGCTGTAGAGTTAGGAGTGAGGTCTGGGATCAGTGGATGGATTGGACTCAGGAACGACATTTAGTTTCACACTCTATATATTTGCCTCTGCAGAGCTTACAAAGAAGATTGTGACAGCTAAGCAACAAGTGTAGGAACACTGGAAACTGGAAATAATGTCACTGCGGCCTTGGGGTGCATTGCAGTTCAAGCCTCCACCAGCTATGCCTTTGACTTCATTCATATTTCCCATTCCCTATCATCCTGTGCTGTCTGGCCCCCACAGTGGCCTTTTTATAAGTGCCCTTAAAAAGCCCTCCAGTTATGTGGAAGCTGGAGAGAAAATGCCAGAAAGAAACTTAGGCACAGATACCAAAAGTCACTTAAGTATATTTTATGGTTCTCAATGAAAAATTGCAATCCTCAGGACTGCAGCTGGGCTGCTGCCCAGCTCCACTGTACCTGGGCTGCTGCAGGTTCCCTCTGAATCGGGATCTGCTTTTGAGCATGAACAGAACACCGAGAAGATGTGGTTAAGCAGTTCAGATCCCAGTTCATGCACAAATCTGGTTATGATCTGTTTTCTTTCTCTTCAGAGAAGCTTGTACAGAGCCTGGTACACTCTTGCAATAGCTACCTCACCAACATTAATGTATAAAAGTGAAATAACATGGGATTTTTCCCCCTGGATTCTTATGGAAATAATTTTCTGCAGGGAGTTTGAGCTGATTGGAAAACTTCTTGTGAATCTCATTCTTAGGCACCTAATTTTCCTCCATGTTGTATTGTCACTACAGGCAGCATTATGGGCCAGGCTTGGAGGACCAAGCACTGTAAGTTAAATAATGTAACACCTCCACTGGCAAAAAGTCGTCTTTAGGCTCCAGCCCTCAGAATTTTCCTCCACAACAAACCTACAAAGGATCAGCAGGTTCTCAAGTTGTGTATGTAGGATCGTGTCTCACCAGACTTCTTTTACAGTTTGCTTTCTTCTTTTACAGTTGAGAGATTCATGAGTCTTAAGTCACTTCATCATATGTGTCTCATTCAGATCATTATAATCAAATCAGCAGGGTTAAATCATGCATTACAAAGTGCTTTTCCTTAATCATCAGTTTATCCAACGGACTGACAAGTGAGCTATTGCACTGAATAATCCAATGCCCATTTTACCCTGAAGGATTAGGATTTATTTACTTGCAACTGACAAGTATATACTATCTCATTTTGATGGTATTTGTGCAAATGAAAATTTAAAGTCTTTCCCATTATATGGTAAACTCCTATGAACATATCTTCCTAAATTTTCAAATATATGCAGCTGTATATCTATATAGTTGGCTTTAAAAAAATCTCAGTTCAGTGGTCTGAAATGTATTGGAATATAACACATTACGGGTGGTGTAAATGTTCTACAGTAAAATATTATTCGCTTAACTCTATCAGTGGGTCAGTGCCCAAAAGCAGAACTGTAATTGTGGTCTAAGTACTGAGATTTATTTTTCCAAACAAAAATGAGCTTGAATTTCTTCCCAATGTTCCATACTTCTTAAAGGGCAGATACACAATTAGAATTAAATCACAGTTTTAGTTTAGCTTTGTGAACACTGTACTTGCAGTTATAAAAGAAACCATGTGGAGCTTTTAAAAGATGCTTGCAGAGTCCTGTACCTCTTGATTGCTGAAAATATCTCTAATATTAAATCAATACACACGTATGTATGACCTTTCCAAGTGTAGTTTGTATGTCACTCAGTAGCCCCAAGAAAACGTTCCAGTTGTAATGTCAACACTGGGATCTTCTTTAGCATCAAAAGTTATGCTTGCTAGACAGTTCTGTGAATATGGTGACTCAAACCGCACATGCATAGCTGCACCAACAAATTTAACATCAGCCAAATGTGACAATTTATTTTATCATTATACTTTTGCCTAAATCACATCATTGTGTGACTATTAATAAGCAGAGTTGAAAAACAGAATTAGTGAAGAGATTATTTCATAAAGATCATGACTGATAACATGTAGCCCAAAATGTAGAGAGCACGGCCTTTGATAGCAAGTAAACAGTTAAAGGCAATCTTTTTCTAATAATTCCCTCAAATATAACAGAAACACAGGAAAGGCACTTGCACAAAAATTAGTGGTTGATCCCTAGTCAATGTACACTGGCCTATGGCTATAGAATTGCATCTGATCTACCCATGAGAACAATTGCAGTGTCAAAGCAAAACTTCAGAGCAGATGACTACCCAAGCTCTGCCTTCTCCTCCCATCCCTTGCTTTCCTGCTCTGTGAACACAAGAAGCTCTGTATTGTCACAGGGCTGCTGCTTTGGAGACTAGTTGTGAATCGGACGTTTCTCCCAGAAACATAAAAGATAGGGGAGGGAGGATTATCTTTTTGGTATTGTTTTGACATTATCCCTTTGTTCCTGAATTGTGCAGAACTCTAAAACAAATGATCTTATTTTGCTTGGTTCTATACAATGACTTCAAACCATGTGTACTTGTTCTCCACTAGCACTGAGCTGTCAGCCACTGCACCTGTTTTGTTGCAATTCTGCATTTGACTGCAACCCTACTTCTTAGTTTGACAAGAACCAAAATATCTACATTCTATTCACTTGTCCTGTACCTATAATCAATAATTCATTCTCTGAATAACTCCATAAAAATGGCAGGGATGATGAATATTTTCTTTCTCTCTCCATTTAAAATAAAATCCATATTAGTTTCATCAACTGGCAATTTTAATGTACTTTACTTAACCATGAATTGATCTGATTCTGACAAGTCCTTAATGTCTTTAAATTGTGGTAAATAATTGCTATCCATATTCAGCAGTTTAGTATACCAACATAAGCCAGTCTTATTTTAATTGGAGACATATCTGTAAAACCTTGTAGAATATTGGGTAAAAGCATTGAGTCATTTCTTTTGCTTTAATGCTTGTACTGGATTGGGTGTATGTGTAGCTACAGCAATAAATGGAGGCTAAACAAAGCTTGGGGCTCAAAAATCAGAAGCGAAATCAAGCTGCAGATTCCCAGGCTGAGACATAATATATATGAAACATTTCATCCCTATTTCTATTTTTATTTCTAATAACCTGAAAATTGTTTTATAAACGCCTGTTTTAGAAGTGGCGTACCTATTAATAATTCAGGAGTTTGAAAGGATAACCTGTCTGTGATATTAGCTTGTCATAAAATTATGTTTTATCTTGTGGATATGGCTGTATTACATACAACTCATAGAATTTTAACTTTTGTGGCAGATATTTAGCTCAACTCTCAGACTTCTTTGTCTAGTGCCTTCCCTCTGTAAAGCCTGTGAGGCAAAGGGGAAAATACTGTTGATAAGTACAGACTGAGGGACTGTGGGTAGAATAGGTCTTATATAAAATGTAATTTGACTCTGGAACAATTAAGGAATATGACTGAATTGGGAAATGTAATCAGTTTAAAGATCTCATGGCTTTTAGACTCACTGTTGTCTTCCATTTTTGACTGTTGTATATCTTCTTTTGACTATCTAGACATTGACTTCTGAGTAAATGATATTGAGCCTAAGTATTTAAGTGCGAACTGTACTTTACAGTAGTTGACTGAGGGTTCCTAAATCAAATTAAGGTTCCTATATCAAATGTGACCTTACCTACTTGCCAAGCTCTCCCAGCTCTTGTTCAAAGTCACTTGCCCCTTCCTGTTGGAAGAAAGGAGTTTTTCATTGCTCAATATCCCAGAAATAAGACAATGTAAAAGAGTTAAGATTGTCGGTATAAGGTGAAAATCTTTGGAATGAGGAATCTAGGAGTTGTTAATGCTTTCCCTTTGTATGGATGGCATTAACCTGTGCAGACCTCAGGAAAATAATAATGATTAAACAAAATCCTGTTTCAAGTTCACAGAATTCAGGTAGATGAGTGCTACAGGTATTTAGTAATTTTTTTTACTTAAAATGGCACTATAAGCATGAATTTAGCCATCCCCCTGAAATAAATTGTCCTAAAGTGGGTTCATCATCATGGCTACGCTTCTCAAACGAAGATTTGGGAAGGGCATTACCCACGCTTGCTGCAAGCGTGCTGGTGGCTAAAATGGCTGACACAGGATAGGCAAGTTCAGTAGCAAAAGGCACAGCAGAACATCTCCTTGGGTGATATTGGCAAGGAACGGTTCTTTCTGCATTGTCTTTTCTCCTTGAGACTGACTCTACATGTGTTCTCAAGGAAGCAGCAGCGTTGTGTATGGTGTGTCTCCAGGAATCCCGACTAGAGGCCAGAGTGGACCATTGATGGCAGTGAATATGGCCCAAGGCTGAGGTATTTTGTTTCAGGGAGTCCGTGAATCTCCTCTTCGGGATCCCGCTCTTGCAGCAGCTAGTGGTGAGTTCACCAAAGAGCACAGTCT